>JAYXIM010036803.1:0-42895 GCA_037575425.1 Anastrepha fraterculus | reverse complement strand
GCAACGTGCGGCTTGTAAAGAGTTGCAGCAAAGTGATCGAGGCAGCGCTTATCACTACTCTGCCACTATAATTACAGCGCGTCGCATTTTCCATTAAACTCAGCCTGATTTTTATGTGTTTTTCCTACATAAATTCGTGTGCCTGAATGTGTAAATACGTACCGCCAGGTGTTGCCTAGTATGGGTATCGGCTTGGGGCCGGGTATTTCATTGTATGGCAGCGCGTTCTGCCACTCGCTCGTCTCATGCACCGCATTACTGCCACTGCCGTTGGCTGTTGTTGCACCGCCGGAGGACAGATGTGGACAGGCCATTCCGGGCTCCGAGGCCGTGGTCGCGGTCGCCGCGACGCTAGAGTTTCTTCGTGCATTGCCTTTTGGCACTGCTCTCGATTTAGTTGCAAAGGCCATTTGGTTGCTGATCTTGTTGGTCTTGGCTGCTACAGCAGAAGCGCCACCAATTTGACCATTTACACCGTTGCGCCACAAATTCACTGACAACGCGCGCATATTGCTCATTTTATTGTTGTATGTGGAAAGAGACTAACACTTGTGCAATTTAACGCAATTAAAGTTTGCTTTGTGGTGGCAAACGGAATTTCTTTGTGACAATACCAAAGCTTTAATAACAAAAATGTTTGCCTTTTCAGAGTTAAATTAATTTTACTTGATTATTGTGCACTCATTGAAATTCTCGATTCGTTTCAATTAAACGTTCACATAATCGGACGAAAAGCGGACAAGCCAAAGCCAGAAAAAATTATATGGAGTGGCTGTTAACGGGGAGAAGAAAGTAGAAGTTATGCGCACTTCAGGTTAATAAAACTATTTGGCAGTCCAAACACTATGTCACTGTCACACTTGGCGACCACAACGAGAGTTTGTGTATGTGTGTGAAATTCACGTTACACCACTTCCTATCTGCACGTCAACCTTTCAAGCTCACTTTTCTTTTTTGCAACACCGATTGCTCCAATTGCCTTGCGATGCTCCGCTGTGCCAAAAATCAACCGCACTTTTCGAATGCCTCTCGCCAACTGGGTTGAATTTCTTTTACAAATTTTATCTTGTCTGCAATTGTTTGAATGTAAAGGAGCTTTTTTACGTGATTCGCCCGAAGCTTTACACTATCGTTGCTTTCGTTGCTGACGACTTGCGCTTGAATCCGCTGTGCAGACAAATTCGAGTTTATTACCATTGCGCGCTGCCGAAAGCGAAAATCATTTGAATAATTGGCAACAACTGCTCGTTTGGGACTAAAGCTCAGTAGCGAAAACTTGCATTTGCCTGGTTTGAAATGGTAAAGCTCAAAACAGCAAAAGCATCTTGGGATTTACCTGTAAATACGAGGGAAGTGTGATAAGTACGGTGAATGTACGGTACGGCATATGACCGCCGCGGCTACGAGTTACATGGCCCATTCGATCAGTCAATTTTTCGACTGTATGCTTTTTTTTGGTTTTTGTGGCGGTGAAGTAGAGTTTAAAATCCTTTGCACTTACAGCGGCCGTCGTCTGCTGCGTCGAGTGGTGTGCCATTAAAACAATTGCTTCTCTTCCTCTCCTGGATGTTTCATTTGCCTCGGAACTGCGTTTTTTTATGCAAATGGTGTTAATAAGTTATGCAAATTGAAAAATTGTATTTAAAATAAACATAAAAAAAAATTTTAATTAAATTTGAAATTTAAAAATAAGATAAAATTAAAAAAAAATTAAATAAAAAAAAGTAAATAAAATTTGAAATTAAAAATTAAATAAAAATGAGATAAAATAAAAAAAATAAAATAAAATAAAAAAATAATAAAATATAAAAAAAATTAAAAAATGATAATAAAATTTGAAATTAAAATTAAATTAAAATCAAATAAAAAAAAATAAAATAAAATAAAATAAAATAATACATTATTTTATGCAATTAGTGTCAAGAAGTTATGCGAATTCAAAAATTGTATTTAAAATAAACATAAAAAAATTTGAATAAAGTTTGAAATTAAAAAATAAAATAAAATTTAATAAGTAAAATAAAATTTAAAAAAAGTAAAAAAAGAATTTTAATAAAATTTGAAATTAAAAAATAGCATAAGATTTAAACAAAAATTAAATAAAATTTTAAATTAAAAAATAAAATTCAATTAAAAAAATTTAAATGAAATTTAAAATTAAAATGAAATAAAATAAAAAAATAAATAAATACATTATTTTATTCAACTCGTGTCAAGAAATTATGAAAATTAAAAAAATTGTATTAAAAAAAAAACAATAAAAAAAAAATTTATTTTGAAATTTATTTAAAAAATAAAAGAAAATTAAAATTTCATTTAAAAATACATAAAAGTCAAAACCAAATGTCACACACCTGTAGCTGCCGCAGCCACTGACATTTCATTTTTACGGCCAATTCTATGTGCCACGCTTCACAAATTCAGGTTTGTCGATTAACGAGCGTTCACAGCTCCAAGCAAAATACATACGAGATTATAAAAAAAAAAAAAAATCAAAAGAATAGGATGTTCAATTGTCCATTTTACATAAACTTTGTGCAACGGAAAGCTGCGCGCACTTTAACCTTGAACGCAACTACAACAACAGAAGCATAGATCTTCTTACTGATACCGGTAGCAATTCATCGAAAGCAGAGAAGACAGAGTTCTGGTAAAGACTGCCTCTTCTACTCTCCCTGCATCCAGTGTCGCCAGTTTCATGCTATCGGCTCATCTTCTAATTAGATAGGTGGGTTAAGGTTAGAATGTCGGTTAAGCATGTCAGTCCATGCCAAGTTTTTTGGCGCATAGGACTCGCTCTATGTAGGTGCCAATAAGTTCCTTATTTTCTGTGCAACCATTTTTTCGCTGATGCTTTCTGCTTTCAAGGGACCGAGCCTGCCTTTGACAGATTTGCGATCTAATTTCCATCTTCCACATTTGAAGAATGTGTGATCTGCATCGTCGGTCGGCGCATCTCCATTTTGTTTAGATATTTGCGAAAATAACCATGCCCAGATAGCATCTGAGTAATATCCTGACAGCCTTCTGGTAGTGCAAGGGGGTTTTTGGAAAAACGTGGGGTCTTTCCCCTAGCAAGGTCCTATGGATCTACACGGCTATGATAAGACCAATTATCACCTATGCATCAGTGGTCTGGATGAGTAGACTCTCTCTCGTGGGAGTCAGGAGGACCTTATCGAGTCTACAACGCACTGTGGCCATCTGTTGCGTCGGAGCTTTTCTGACTACTTCAGGCCCGGCTTTAGATGCTCTGATTTGTTGAAAGAAAAACGCATTTAAAGTTTTGCTATCGGCTCCGGAGCGCCTTCCCTTTGTTAATTGTTGAATAACTCGAAAAGTATTTGTCGGATTCACTTAAAATTTTCACACAGTATTTTTAAGATATATGCACTTTAAGAAAATCAAAAACAAAAATCCATTTTTTTTTTAATTCTGACCACCCTAAATCCCTTAAGCCGCCTCCAAACGGCAAAGGAAGTTTTTCATTGCAAAGTTTGCTGTTTCTAATAAAGTTGGTTTATGCCGCATACAAATTGCGTTCCTCTGTTTTTTTTAAGTTCTCGCTGTTTTTTTTGATGAAAATATTCTGAAAAAAATGGTTATTAGTGAATCATTGAAAGTATTGCCCACCGCTGGCCACTACTTTTTCCCATCTTTCTGGTAGATCTCGTATACCGTCTCGGCAAACTGTTCATCTTTTGAGGCTATCCACGGATCAAGCCATTTTTTGATGTCTTCATATGAATGGAACTGCTGGTCAGCTAGATCATGTCCCATCGATCGGAGCAGGTGATAATCGGACGGCGCAATATCTGGAGAATATGGCGGGTGGGGTAGGATTTCCCATTTCAGTGTTTCAAGGTAGGTTTTAACGGGTTTGGCAACGTAAGACTTTTTCATGCCTCTCCGCGTATTGCGACCGCTTTTCGCGCAGTGCTCGGCTCAATCGCATCAATTGAAGTCGATACCGATCCCCAGTGATGGTTTCGCTTGGTTTTAACAGTTTATAATAAATAACACCCCCTTGGTCCCACCAAATACATAGCATAACCTTCGCAGCGTGAATATTCGGCCGAGGCGACGACGTAGAAGCATGACCGGGCAGTACCCATGACTTTCTTTTCTTTGGATTGCTGTAATGAATCCATTTTTCATCACCCGTTATGATGCGATGAAGAAAACCCCTCCTTTTTTGCCGCTCGAGCAG
This sequence comes from Anastrepha fraterculus, assembly GCA_037575425.1. NCBI lineage: Eukaryota > Metazoa > Arthropoda > Insecta > Diptera > Tephritidae > Anastrepha > Anastrepha fraterculus. Next base: position 38,685 of record JAYXIM010036803.1, on the reverse strand, counting down.
TTGTTCACAGACGAAAAAACGACGTTCAACATCTCTTGGTTCTAACTCATAAGGAACCCAAGTTCTATGTTTCGGAATCATTTCCAAAGCATGCAATCGCTTGGAAATGGATTGACGGGTAACTTCTAATACTGAAGCAAGCTCTTATTGCGTTTGACACGGATCCTCCCTGAGTAATGCCTCCAATTCAGCGTCTTCGAAGGTTTTGGCCTTCCTTCACGCGGACGGTCAACATTAAAATCACCGTCTTCGAAGCGACGGAACCAAACTCGGCACGTTGTTTCACTTAAAGCAGCATCTCCATAAACTTTTTGTAGCTCTCGATGCGCATTCTTTTTCGAATGAAAGAGGAAAATCAACACTTCCCGCAAATGACGATTATTCGGCACAAAATCAGACATTTTCACAAAACCAAAAGTATCTGATACCAAAACAAAATCAGTAATGTGTCGAAGCAGTTTGTTTACCATATGTCTAAGCTTGGTTTATGATGTTCAGGTTATGTTAGATTCGACTAGCACACACTGCTGGCGGCATCTATTGACAAACAGCGGGAACTTAGTTGCGCAAATATTTTTAAACAGAAACTTTTATTTCGACCGCCCTTCATGCAACTTAATCAGCGCTCTGCCATTCCACTTCCCCTCTTTCCCTGCCATTATTTCGCTATTGCTGCAGCAGGGATTCAAAAAGAGTTGCTTTGAAGTGTATAAATTATATTTATTTATTATATTTATACATAGTAATTTTTCGTATCTTCTTTCACATTTATTTCACCATTTTCTTGTGTTTACCTTTTTTTAAATATAAGTTTAATTTAATTTTACTTTATTGAATTATTACAACTAGTATGTATATCTATGTATGTACTTAAGAATTCCTCTTAATTTTTTAAATGCTTAATCAAAAGGTTTGTATTCAAAAATGTGATTTCATAAATTTTCGTTTTGGTGATAAAGTTAACAAAAGTCTTTACATTATTCCCATTTCATTCTTTTTTTTTGTTTTTTTTTTTGTTTTAACTAAACTCTATTTTAGCCTAAAACACACGAAGGAATAAATACACAGACTACGTAATAAATGTTTTTGAAATGAATAAGTTTTTCTTGCGAATATTTGTTTATATGTATGAGTAGATTATAGAACTTACACGAATGGATGCAAATATTTGTTTGTTCTTACTTGTGCATAGAAGGACAATTAACACAAATTATGGTGACTAAATTCGAGTAAATATGGCTAAAGTATTACAGAAAATTTTCATTTTTAAATCAATATTTTAATTGAATAGGATTTTTAATGCTTTTGGCGTTTAAATATTATTTTTGATTTTCATGCACATTTCCTTCGCTTTCGTCCCCTCTCAAATTATGTTTAAATGTTTGTTATATGTAAATGCATTCGTCTGGTTTTAGTAAAAATGATACAGTGTATTAGTATTGCATATAATTAATTAAAACTAAAACTCTCGCATATAACTAAACTTTCGTGTTGTGTTATTTTTACAAGTGGCGATTTGTAAATGCGCAAAATGTTAGCGTAAGCCAAGCGCTTATTACTCCCGACTTTTTTTATCTTAAGTTCACTTTGGATTTTTGATTTTAAAAGTTACAGCTTACGGCAAACGATAGCACATCAATATTTTAACACTTTGCAATTGGCAAATTTCTCTGATGGGAGTACCTGCTAGCTTTTTAGAGTTATTTCTTGGATTTATTTCTCCCTTAGCGATTTGAAGCAAATGCAAGTATGTGGATTTGAAAAAACACAGAATTTGTTGAAACTGATTTATTGTGATTAATTTTAAAACGAAATAACTGGTCTCAACTGCACTGATCCCGGAGATCTTTCCTTTCCTCTTATTGACATCGGCGTGACCAACTTCTACGACGACTTGCGAATGCCACTGTGGCGGCATCGACTGCAAAGGGTTAAACAGTTTTGCTAATTGTGGTTTTTTGGCTTTTTTTTTTGTTTTTTTGAGTGTTCATTATTATTATTTTTTTTTTTAAGTACAGCTCATTGTCTAAGATAAATCATATAACTACAATTTTGAAGTTTTACCCAAAAATTCGAAAAATGCCACATATTTTCCATTCTAATTCCACGATTTATAATTAGAATTTCTAGAAAGATTTTTGGTACGCAGTTTTATAGCTTATTAGATTTTAAAACAATAAAGTTGAAGATTTAAATCGCTAAAAAATACCGCTGATTTTTGACAATTTTTTCTGCTGACGGTGTTGGGTGTTTTCTTCCATATAAAAAATATGGAATAGACAGCGCCGAAAAAATTGTCCAAAATCAATGTGATTTTTAATCTAATTGAAATTTGCACTTCAGTACACCAAAATTCAATGATCTATAAAACTGCATACCCAAAATGTTTCTAAAAGTTCTATATAAATAAAACCATATAAATCAAAATTTAAAATTGTATTAAAAATTAGAAAAATGACACGAATTTTTCTTTCCAATTACACGATTTTTGATTAGAATTTCTGTATAAATTTTTGGTATGCAGTTTCATAGAACATTAAATTTTATAATAACAAAGTTTAAGATTTAAATTGCCAAAAAATCTCATTGATGCTTTATAATTTCTTTCATTAACAAATGCACGTGATTTTTTTTTTTGTTTTAAAGATGATAGAAAAAATGCGCAAAACAATTAAGTGGTGGCCCAGTTGGAGAGGTGTGTCGGATGAGTGGGTTTAAGTGGGCGCATTAATAGGTATATGTATATATATGTATATATATAATTGGCGCGTCCACTTCTTTTAGGTGTTTGGTCGAGCTCCTCCTCCTATTTGTGGTGTGCGTCTTGACGTTACTCCGTTAATAAATAAATATAAAAAATCAGCGGAATTTCTCAGCAACTTCAAACGAGCACTTTATTGTACTAAAATTTAATAATCCTAAAATCGCATACCAAAAATCTTCATCAAAATTCGAATTAAAAACAGTAGAAATGGCATGAAAACTTTGCGGAATTTTTTAAAAATTTGTACAAAATTTGAAACTATAAAACCAAGTTTTTATTAAACAATAAGCTATAATTTTATAGAAAACTAAGGACACAAGGAAAATAAAATAGCGGACCATTTAGTTAAAAAAGGGGAAAAGATGCCTCTAATTGGTCTCAGCCTTTCTGTGGCCTTACAAAGGGCCACATTAACTTCTTCTCCAGAGAAGTTAGTTGAATACTGGCTAAACTCTATCGGTCAGCGACAATCGAAACAATTCCTAACGCCGAACAGAGGAATTCTTGATAAGCTACTTTCATTCAGCAGAGTAAACGTAAGACTTTTAACTGGTTACTTTAAAGGTCACTGTAGACTGAGATATCAGCCGAGGAGGAGAAATGTTATAGTGTTCGAGGGAGCATGCCCCACATACCATACCTTTGATGATGTTTCAGACATTTTTATTTACGCCTCCTGACTGAAAAAAAAGCCTGAGATAACACTTAAACAAAATTGGTCTCTCTGAAACCATCATCTGCCGATTCTGTGAAATGGACACTGAAAATTCAGAAAACTTTCTTTGTAAATGTCCAGAAAACGCTTTCAGCACCTTGGTGGTACTACCGTGCCTCCATATAAACTATGGAGCAATAAGCCCCAGAATACGCTAGAATTTTTAAAAAGCCTTATAATATAGGATACCTCAGCAAGTTTTGCACTCTCTTTTGGTCGTAGTGCGCAGTAGCCTAATAATAATAATAGAAAAATATCTTAAAAAAATAAATTATTAGAAAAAATTTATTATTATGGCCAAAAATGTTAATGTGCTATCATTTTGCCGCTGGTTTTACATAGTCCTAATCACAGTAGGCAACAAAAGATCTTTCAAAATGGAAGTGTCGGCCATTGGCCAAACTACAGATACAAAATTATTATTATTATTATAGTCCTAATCACACATAACAGTGGTTGTGTTGTTATAAAAACAAAAATTTACCATTTCCTAAGCCCAGCATAAGCATTTTATAAATAAATAAAAAGTATGTGGCCTTCAAAAGCTTAGCTATGCAAACCAAAGCGATTTTTCCATAGTCTTTAACGCAATTTTCCATATCCTTTTTTCCATTCACAAAACCTTTTAAATTAACTCAAGTTCTTACAAACGGGAAGTTTACTCCATGTCTGGCATGAATTTCTGTAAGCAGCTTTGTAGGCAGTTTCAAGTTTTCGAAATGTTCTTTTACACTAGAAAATTGGCTTTTTTAGTTTGAAAGATCAATAAGATTTCAATAGTCATAACTAAAGTGATGCATTTAGCAATGAATAAAAAAAATAAAATAAAATGTGGTGAGATTTGTAAAGAAAAAATGTTCCATATTAAACTAAAACTTAATTTATTCAAAGCAAATGTAGCTTAAGTTAGGTTATGCATTTTTTCACTATTACTGCTGGGAGTGAAGTTACACGGACATATTAAAAAATAATTTAGATTCACTTTCTGAGTGAATAAAGTGGCGCTTTTAATGAGGAATCAAATGGCACTTTTATATAAAGAAATAAAAAAAAATCTAAAAAAATAAAAAATAAAATTAAAAAAAAAACTAAAAAACAAAAAATGCTAAAAATAAAAAAAATAATCTAAAAAAAAAACTAAATAAATCTAAAAAAAAATAAAAGAATTAAAAAAAACAAAATAACATAAAAATAAAAAAATAAAATTAAAAATAAAAAAATAAGTCTAAAAAAAAGTTAATTAAAAATAAATCTAAAAAAAAATTTAAATAAAAAATATTTTATATCTCAAAAAATTAATGTAAAATAAAAAATAAATAATAAAAAAAAATCTAAAAAATGGCCAAAATTTCAGATATGTAATTTAATAACGCAGCAGTTAATCAAATTGCAAAATCGGAAAGTGTATAGCTATAAAATAATATATACAGTAAGCGTCAAAAAAAAGTAGACACCACATATTTTTAAGTTTCGACTATTTACTTTTTAATTTCATTTATTTTTTATAAAAATATAGTTCATACCACAGTGTAGCCAAAAACAAGCATCCAAACCAAAAAAAATGTAATACGGGGACGCTGTAGGTGTTACAACTGGTCACTGCACTAGCGGCACCCTTGCCAGTAGAATGGGTGTACCTCAAAATGACTTCTGAAGGAGTTGTGGAAATGAAGAAGAAATTCAGCTACAACACTTCCTCTACGAATGCCCTGCACTTCAAAGAAGCCATACCACATAAAGGGTTTTCCAATAAACAGGTGTTATTTTAAATAGCCCGCTATTTCGGAGATGTCACTTTTGAAGCTGTCATTTTTTGATATTTGAAAAGTAGAAACTACGCCATTAATAACAATGGATGGACTAATAGGGGAGAAATTTAATCAGCAAACAGTCAAGGCGAAGACGCGAACGGCCAGAAAACGTGTAACCCATGAAACATAAAGTTGCAGGCAAACTGACGATACCAGCCATAGAAACCTACCTTTCTAGGGTATTACAGGGACATGGCGGTTGGGAGAGTACTGATACGACAGAGGTGACTTTCTCATCACAAGACCTAAACAGTGGATGGAAACAAGCAGATGCTACTTTCGAAGTAGCAGGACAGTAACGGACGTTGAGCCTAGTGCTTAAACCGCCTTCCGACGAAATACTAACGTACTTTGACAGTGGGAAGTTTAGTTCTGGTTAAAGTTACACATTGGCGGGGTTAGGCTTTGGATGCTTACTCCTCGTAAAAAAACACTCACTGTCTACACTCTGGCTCATAATACAACAAAACCAATGTAACGCAAAGTTTTAAACCTTGTACAAAGTATTTAAAAATGCGACAAATTTTCATCCACATTTCAAATTTTTTAATCAGAATTTCAGGAAAAATTTCAAGTAGGTATTCAATTGTGTAATCCATTGAATTTTGATATAATAAAGCGCAAGTTTTAAGCGGGTTATAAATCGCATTGATTTTTAAGATTTTTTTTTTGCTGGCGGTCTTGTGCCTTCCCCCCTTTTTGATTTTGATTAATAGAATTAAACACCCAACACCGACAGCAAAAAAAAAAAATTATCAAAAATCAACGCGATCTTTGAGCCACCTGAAATTTATACTTTTACTAAAATTCAATGAGCTGTAAGCCTGTGGCAATGACAAGCCTTCGAGAGTATTTTCGCCATGAAAAAGCTTCTCATAAAGAAGCATTTGCCGTTCGGAGGAGGCATACAACTGGGGAAAAACATCAAGAATTACGCCACAAATAGGAGGCTGAGCTTGGCCGAACACCTATCAGAAGTGTACGCGCCAATTATTTATTTTATTAAACTGTGCACTTGAATTTTATCTAAAGATTCTGAGTAAAAAGTTTGAAATTTTGATTAAAATTTGCCAAACTTTTATGAATTTTGTGCAAAGTTTGAACCTCTGCATTAGTTATATTGTTTTTGTTACATGATTTTTATAAGAAAAAAAATTTTTATAATTTTTATAAAAAAAAAATTATTTTATAGTGTTTATTAGAAAAAACTAATTTTATAATTAAAAAAAAAAATTGGAATTAAAAGAGAATTAGATAAATAGTCAAAACTTGTCAATATATAGCGTACATTTTTGTTTGATACTGACAGTGCATGCAGTTCGAAGTAAAAAACAGAAACAAAAAAAATTGTAATTTTTTGTTTCGTAGAAGTAAGTTTTTTCGCATAAAATATTCCTTTTTGTTTCCAAGAGTAAAAATTTTTCGTAAAAAATAATACTTTTTTGTGTCCAAGAATAAAATTTTTGGAGAAATAAATTGTTTTCCTGAGTACATGCAGTTAAAAGTGAAAAAAAATGTTTGTTGTTTCCAAGAATAAAAATGTTTCGCATAAACGCATTTAACTTAAAATCTAGATTTACTCTCTTTTATATTTCGTATGAGTTAATGTTAATAGCGCAAGTATTTGCATATAGCGGCAAGGAGCTTCAGCTGTGCATGTTTTTATATGAAGTGCAAATACATACATATATATAAGTAGTTTCAAATAGTTACATACAGAGCTAGGAATTCCAATTACACAGAAACTGCAACACACACACACACACACAAATCGCTCATTTGTTGCAAGGGTGTCCTAAACGAAAAGTATATATAAAAAAATCAAGTGGCGAAGGACTTGGTTTCACTTGATGTGCCCAACTGGCGCCGGTTAGCACGAGAAAGAAACACCTGGCGCGCTTTGTAAAAACTCGGCCAAAGTTACGTAAAGGTAAATAAATATTTTCACCTAATGAGGCACTGCTAATTCTTATCGCCATGCATTTTTTACCCTACACAAAAGGCGGGCTTGCGGTTATTTCTGCATACTTAACTAAATATTTTGTTTTTGCTTTTGATTATGGAACTCATGCAGCAAATGAGCGTTATGTATACACTGTGTATGCACACGAGCAGGTCCTGGATGTTGTTAGAACAGGTTGTTGTTATTGTAATCACATAAAATATTCCCTGCAAACTTTCAGAGAATATGTCTGGTATGGCAGTCTTTCAGCGGATATAAATCTTGGCTTAATTCGCAGACGCGGAACCGACTATTTTGATGATAACAACAACAACAAACAACTACAACAGCAGAAGCACATTCAAACTCTGGTTGAGCGCAATTTGCCGATAGTAATTTGCCTAGAATACCGACATAATTTGAATTTATATTCGGATAAGGAGGGAAACTGCAGAGTCGATGTACTAGCGAAAATCGGTATCAAATTGACCGATGAGTACTCAGACAATGATAGAGGTATATCCTTGCAAAGATGTAGACTACGTAGCAAATGAAAGATGGCGTAACGAAGCCACTTGCAAAATCGCTCGACAGATGTGGCTGACTCTCAATGCTAAACGCACAGAACTGCAACTACTAAGAAGAGATAAGCACAGTCTTAACACACTGATTTCAGTTATTACGGGGCACTGCCTAATCGGTAGGCACGCCCAGCGGATGGGTGTGCAAACACATGACTTCTGCAGAAGTTGTCTAGACGAGGAAGAGACGACCCGCACCTTCTGTGTCACTGTCCTGCTCTATCCAGACGTATACTCGCCATTTTGGGCGAACATTTTTTTTAACGAATTAGAGGACCTCGGCTCTGTACACATCAGTACACATTGGTTTCAGAAGGGATAAGTGGTAGTTCCCCACGCGGCATCCCAATGGGCCATGAGCCTGAGTGTGTCCACAATGGACAACCGCTTCTACCTAACCTAACTTAAGGAGTGCCGCTGAAGTAGTCATTCTCTGAAGTAATTTGCAGAATATTTCATGCGCTATGGTACCTTGGCTCTCTACAGCATGCAAGCATTTTTGTATGCAAATTTATGTGTTTTACAAAGTGCGCATGTGTCGCAAGTTGTGCAATGGACATTCCGCATATAATTTTTGCCGCTTAAGTTTTAACAATTCATAATTTTCAAATATAATATTTTATAGAGTTAGTTGAAATCAATTGAATTGTTTGAGTTCGTTTCGCTTTCGCTTTTGTTTTTGTTTTTGTTTTCGCTTTTGTTATTTGTAGTGCTCGCAGTATTTTCCATTTACTCACAAACTTTAATTAATTCTGCTTTAATGCTTAACCAGTATACATCGTTAAATACATATATATATATGATGAAAATCTTACATATTACAGTTATGTACATGTCACATATTTTTGCAAAAAAACAAAAACAAAAAAAAATACTTTTTTTAATAAAAAACTAAAATAACAGCACTTTTAAAACTTAATCTGCACTTTAAACTGGTTTACCACTGGTGAATTGTTTGTGAGTTACTGTATTGGCTTATATGTACTCGTACAACAACAATCACTCTCCATTATCATTTGTATAAAATGCGTTGCGAATTTCCACAAAATCATTAATTTTGGTTATTCTAACTTCCTAAATTTTTTAAATAATAATAATGGCAAAAAAGAAATTAGCAGCCAAAAACATAGTAAAATTCATTTAGCGTACGATTATCGTAAAACTCAATTTCTATTAAACCATAAAAATTGTGTATACGTTCACTTTTTTTTTGTTTTCATTTTGTAACATTTTGATTTGCTAAGCTTATCGAGGTGTTTGTCGTTTCTGTAAACTTTTCAACAAAATTTACACTTCGCCCAACATCAATTTTGTTATTTCCCCATTTTTTAGGTGGTGCATACCTAAAGATTTTCTTACTTATTCGTTCTCACTAATCTACTTTAATTTACTGTTAAACCTCGAACTCGTTCGCCGTTATTGCACTCAAATCTTTCATAAGGCCTTCGAGGTTGGCCATTTCCTGATTTAGTTCTTCAGTTGAGGTGCTTGGCGCTAGTCGTTGTATTTCATCGTTTGAGTGTGCGACTGATGAGCCGCCTTGCAATCGGTTTGTAGGCGTGGCAGCGGAGAATGAGGGCTTCTTGTAGGGCGATTGATTCTGTGGACGTATTGTGACTGCAGGTGCTGCGGGAGAGAACAAATTACGGTTAAATAAATTTATAAGAAGTAAAAAAATCAAAATTGCTATAAAAATCGAAAATTAAGTTGAGCTTTTGAAACTTTTGGCTGGAGCCATAAATTTGGAGTGCATGATTTTTTTTACTCAGCATTTCCTCTAAAATTATAGTACGATAATAAAACCTAAATGTAATGTTCCTGTAAGAACAAGGACGGCGATCTGCGGACTGGCATCCAGAGCATACTTAAATTATGGAGGGAACACTTCGCAAACCTGCTAAATAATGGCAATTGAGCATGTCACAGAGAATGTGAAGATTCCGATACCCCAATCGTTGACGACGGAACCGAAAGGGTCCGCTATCTGTCCATGACGAGGTGATAATAGCGATAATGCAGCTAAAGAACAGCGGCGCGAGCTGACGGACTGCCGGCTGAGCTAAACATGGCGACGAGGAGCTGGTAAGGTGCATGATTCTATGTAAAATGTGGTCGGATGAAAGCATGCCAGTCGATTGGAAGTGTGATATTAAGAAGTGTGATACTGCACAATCCACAAGAAGGGTGATACTGCAATCTGTGTGGAAAGTCGACAATCGACCAGACATTCACAATAAGTGTTGAAGAAGACCCATGAAAGGCCCGTCCTATCGAATGGCGCAGAAGCTTGGACGATGACAACATTCGATGACGCGTCCCTTGGCGTGCTTGAGAAAAAGATTTTGGATCTGCGGAAGATTTTAACACCTTTGCACGTTGATGACATAGCGCTGCGAATAAAGATCAAGCGGCTACGCTGGCTGGGTCATGTCGTCCGAATGGAAACAAACCCTCCGGCCTTGGAAGCATGCGATGCGGTACCAGCTCGTGGTAGCAAAGGAAGAGGAAGGCCTCCTCTACATTGGAAAGATCAAGTAGAGAAGGACTTGGCTTCTCTTGGTGTGCCCAACTGGCTTAGCACGAGAAAGAAACGACCGGGGCGCTTTGTTAAACTTGGCCAAAGTTTCTTAAGCGGAAAAGAAAAATACATAAATATTTTATATAATCTTATTTTAACCCAGCCGTATTATCTTGTTTGCATGGAGACTTGCAAAACTATAATCTAAAGCTCGAAAACACATCTTTTTGTTTGGCCTAAGCCTCCGAAAGCTTGTTCCCTTTTCTTAGCCACGAACCGAGTATAGTTTCGCAATTAAGAAATTCTACTGGCGACTTACAAGCCGCCCTGACAGCGGTGGGATGGATGTAAATTGAGGAGTAGCTCAGTTGGGAATCTGTTGGACACAAACAATGAAGCTGCAGGCCTGCCAAAACATCGCACTTTTGACCACAACGGAATGCCCGTAGATGTCATCTATATAAGTAGTGAGCTTGTAAGTCTTTTCACGGATTCGCAGAAAGTTTCTACTGAAATACACTTTATTATCCAGTATAGTCTCCCTGAACAACGATACACTTGTTCCAACGGGTTTTCAATTTATGAATTCCATCCCTGAAGTGAGAACCTGGCAAGGCTGCAAAATACTCTGCCATAGCTGCTTTGACCTCATCATTTGATGAAAAACGCCTTCCACGCTTGCGTCTTTTTAGGTCTGGAAATAGATAGAAGTCACTAGGGGCGAAATTTGGTGACTACGGTGGGTGCTCCAACAATTCGAACTTTAATTCATGGATTTTAGCCATTGCCAAAATGCTCTGCTTAACACAGTGCATTGCCACGATGAAAAATATTTTGTTTCTTTTGCAAACTGGGTCTTTTGCACGAATTTTTTCCTTTAGCTGGTCTAAAAGGTTACAATAATATGCAGAATTTTTTATTTTATCAGTTTGCAAGTAACTCAGAGACAAAATGTATCTCAAAAAGCGGATGCTACCACCTTCTTGGCTGATTTCTGATTACGAACTCGTTTCGGAGGCGAAGAACCAGGTTCACACCACTCTTTGGTGTCTTGTTTTGATTTAGAATTATGGTGACAGACCCAAGTCTCATCCAAAGTGAGAAATCGACACACAAAATCCATTTTCGCCTTTCGAAAACGCTCTGAATGTTGCTGAGTTGCTCGGAAAATCGCATTCGAATGAGTTTTTGTTGCACACAGCTTCCTGAAACCCAATATAAATATATACAATTGGCGCTTACACCCCTTTTTCGGGTGTTTGGACGAGCTACTTCTCCTATTTGTGGCGTGCGTCTTGATGTTGTTCGACAAATGGAGGACCTACAGTTTCAAGCCAACTACGAACGGCAGAGCTTTTTCATGGCTGAAACCCAATACTTCTGTCAAAACATTGCTTACACTGCCCAATGATATGACTAGGGCTTCAACTATCTCTCTTTTCTAACTTATCTCTCAGTCACTCGACGATTTTCCAGTTCGATATTCTGTATTTTTTCTACGATTTCTGGTGTTGTTGCTGTTTCTGGACATTCTTGAGGTGGATCGTCTTCAAGGCCACGTTTATTCGTATAAGCCTTGAATTATTTAGAATATTCTGGCCAAATACCATCAGACATACACATTGAGAAAACCACCAGATAACATCACGAGAATGGCACAGGACTGGAACCCGTAAGGGAGCAAAGGTCGCGGTCGACCATAAAACACTTGGAGAAGGTCGATGCTGCGTGAACTAGTAGATGCCGACATCTCATGGGACGGTGCAAAAAGCACAGAACCATGTACGATGAGAGGAGTGAACAAAAAAAAAAATTTCATACCGAAAAGTCCTTATACACTTACAACAGTTCTTCATAAATTTCCTTTGCTTTTAAACCTTTCAAACATAAAAATTCAATTCTCCACGATACTTGATTTTTTCCTTTGTAGAAAATACTATGACACGTCGATACTAAATGGCTTGTAAACAAAGAATGAATTGACAGATTGAAATGAAATTTCACAGAGGTTCATATGAAGAGTGCATCAACATAATAAAAAATATAAAAAATTAGGCTAGGAGCAACACCCTCTCTTGTCGAACCGCAAAACTTATTGAAGAACCTAGTATTTTAGTATGAAAACGTCTATGACTCTACTCCATCTACTTTCTAAAAAACATACGTCGATTAAAAAAAGTACAAACATATTTTGTTACTCACTGTGTTTGTTGACAGGTGTTGCACCCCCAGTCGGCGGAGGCCCTGGCACACTGAAACTTTTTAACGGGTGACCACGCTTAGAACTATCAATAGTTGAAACGCCACCATTGTTTGCGGGACCGCCACCAGGACCGGCTCCACTGCCACCTCCACCATTCGGGTAACCAGGACTGCTAGAGAAAATTTTGTCATTAAAAGTTTGCCTTCCAGGGTTTTCGTATATTTATAAACAGTGCAGCTATCAGCTAATATATGAGAAATTATCACAAATATATTAGAAATCATCATTTGCCACAAAAATATGATTTTATTGAAATTTTTTAAAACAAAAATTTCGCTTTACAATAATCATAATACAACATTTGGGTATGACCAGTACAATAGAAGAATACACAGGCGCAGTTATGAGATAATCGCGGGTGATGCCAGATATAATATATCGGAAAAGTTGAGACATTAACAAGACAAATTTAGCACTAAATTTTGCTCTCCGTTCCATCCGAACAAGTGTCAACACTATCGTTGTCATCACACTTGGAATGTGTCGAGCTGCCTGATGACCACCCATCCTTTTGAGATTGAGGTGGCAACAGGAAGCCGCACTGTGTTGCAGATTTGCGTTTCCTCATCTTTCGCCTAGTTAAAGCGGAACGTTTCCGCCGGCCACGCAGACGCTTTAATTTACGTTGTTCCAGTGCAATGTTGCGGTACGGCAGCTTCTGCTCCTCTGACATTGAGTTCCATAACCGTCCAGCCGTTATTGCCAAGCGCGCACTCTCGCGCGGTGACATCGACCCACATCCTGATTCATTGCCATTTGTTTTCATGCGCACTTCGGCGAGAAAGTTGAAGAAAGGATTAGCTGAAGCCGAAAGCCTGGTATGACGTATGATTTCTCGATGAAGTGTGCTGGGGCTGAAGCAGACGCGCGTTTTGCGACGAGTTGGCCGCACCAGAGTTGTGAATACTTCACATATTTTCTCCCAGATGGATGACATGACACTCAATTCCGTTTGATGTACTCGTATTCAGTGGATGGATGGTTACAAATAAAAAAAATACAAATAAAAAAGAATTTATGTTACACTGAAATTTCGTCGGCCGATAAAAATTTTGATTTTATTTAGACATTGAAATAAAATTGAAATATTTTTCATAAATCACTTTGTTCCTGATTGTCTGGGCGATTGGTAGGCAAAATAGCAGTCAAAATTTAATTAAGTGATAAATGATGTTTCTGGAGATACTTATTCGATTACCTCATTTATTAGCTGCTAGTGGAGTTTCTTCAAATTAAGGTGAAAGTACTTACCAGAAATTACCCTCATAACCATAAGGATGTTCGGGTGTCTGTGCCAATGAGCCTGGCTGTTGTGTCAAACTCTGCTGCGAATGTCCCGTGTCGACCGTCATATGCGAACGATTGGCTGAAATGTTGTATTGTGTGCGTGGATACTGTGGTCGCTCCATGGTAGAGTTCATCGACGTAGCTAAAGTGAGTTAAAAATTGTAAATGTACAAATGTATGCCTGCATGAATATATTTAAATAAAAGGCCGTATTGTACCTTAACCTTTTTGCATCATTCGACGGAATAAACCGCGAACAAAAACTATCTCTTATCACCAAGAACGAATAGTTCGCGCGAACAAAAACTCTCTCTTATCACCAAGAACGGAATAATTAATTTTTTGTTAAAATTTGAGGGAAATAAATAATTTAAAAAAAAAAAAAAAACAGTAAAAGCCTTTACGACGCGAGGGATTTTGCGCACATCGTGCGTTTCGAGCGGTGATGCAAAAGGGTTAATCGAGAATGTTTACAGCAGCCGCTCCGTAATTGATTTGATCTGCTGCGACTTACTCATGTAACCGGGCACATATGAACGTTTGTCCAGCGAATTTGTAACTGGCACTGGCGTATCTACATCGTACTCATGCACCACAGAGCGTGGCAATGTTAAGGCACCGCTACTCGAAGCACCGTCACTACAAACTGCAATGAAGAAATTTGTAGGCCCGATTACAAATTAGGAAAACCCCGCAGCAGATTTACTATTTCAACTTACCTGGCGTTGTGCTGTGTATATTTTTATCTATATTCTTCAGCTCCATCTGATCGTGATGTATCCAAAGATCCGGTGGCTTTGGTACACCAACATTTTGGTAGCTATTAAACAATTATGAAATCGGTTAGGAAATCTTTCTCAACCAAATAAATTCACTTAGTAAGAATAGTGCACTCACTCTTCGTACCTCTTCTTGTTGTGATCGGGTGTGGATTGCGGTTTTCGTCGACATACCAAAACCAAAATGGCCGCAATTACGATTACCAAAAATACCACAACGCCCGCCACTGAGTACAACACAATTTCATTGCTAATGCCCTTAGCAATGGGCTTCGGTTCCTGCATCACCACCGTCGCTGCTGTCGTATAGGCGACAAGCGCCGAAAAGGGCGCATTGCTGATGCCCTTTCCAACACGCGCTTGCACTTTGAAGTAGTATGTGGTATAGGGTTTTAAGTTGGGCAACATCATCATTGTCTCATCGCCTGCGAACGCCTCAATGGACCAGTCGCGATCACGTTTCGTTGTGTCTGTTGTGAAGTAGATGTTGTAGCCGGTTATTTGGCCCAGACTGTGCTTGGGTGGCAGCCATTGTAGAATGACGTTTTGTGGATTCTGCTCATCGGGTCGCACGGTCAGCTCGCGCGGTGGCGTGATTGGCACATTTTGATAGGTACTGTTCAACACCGACATGGACCAAGCCGATTCACGCCGCCCCTTTACCACTTTGACTGCAAACTCATACTGTGTGTTTGGACGCAGATCGTTGATCATGCAATTGAGATCGGTGGTGTTGTGGTAACGATAGCGACTAGAGCCGGAAATGCCGTAGCGTACAGTGTAGTGCCGATTATCGGTGACATGTTGGTTTTTGCTCAGCGTGGTGTCTATCCAGTATACGACTATCGATGAACTGGACATGGTAATGGCGCGCAGACCAACTGGCACTTCTAGCGGCACTGGTATATCGAGTGGTTCCTCGTCACGTGTTTTAATGTTGTCATAAATAGGCGGACCGTCACCTTTGACGTTGCGTGCACGCAGCGATACCACATACTCCGTATTTGATTCTAAATTTTTCAGCACATAGTAGCGTTCAGATTCTTTTAGTTCGATTGTGTTCTCATCGGGTATACCACGACCCCAGCCTAGAACATAGCTGCGTATCTTGATTTCATGCTGCTGTGGTGGGCCCCAATGCAGCGCAATGCTGTCACCCCCCGGATGGATGCCAATCCAAACCGGTTTACCTGGCACCTGAGTTTCGTCTAGATCATTTTCAAGTGTCATGACACGATTCCATTCCGTAAATGGACCCGAACCATTCACTGTCATAGCAGCAATTTTAATTTGATATTCCGAATGCCGCTCCAAGCCATTCAATTCGAAGTAGCGAATATTTGCTGGTGTACTTTTCACTTGGGGTGTATCTTTCAGTTTACGATAACGGATTTTGTAGCCTGTAATTTGACCGTTGCGCTCCTCTTCAGCTGGCGGCTCCCAGTGCACAGTGACAGACTAAACGGAAATATACGTCAGCGATTTAATGAGAAATGCTTCAAAAATGTAATTTGCGTAAGTACACTAAAGGGAAGTATGTATAGTAGCCATGCAATTAATAGAAGCTTAAGGGGTTAGGGGTACTCAGAATTAAAAAAAAAATGAATTTGTTTTGCAAGTATAATGTTTTAAAAATATTGTGCGAAAATTTGAAGTGAATCCGACAAATACTTTTCGAGCTATTCAACAATTAACAAAGGGCGCTCGAGCGCTCCGGTCATCGATAGCAAAACTTTAAATGCGTTTTTCTCATATTATATTTTTTGAACTGGGAATTTCACTGTAACTTAAAACCGCTTGGTAGATTTCAATAAAATTTATACTGCTTTTGAAAAATATAAAAACTCGTGCCTGATGGAAGAATTTTTTTTTTTTTCAAAAATTTCGAAAATTATTTCGGTTTTTTCTCGAAAATCTGAAAAATATTTCCAGAGGCCGCCGTATTGTTAATTTTGAAGAAAAGCTTAGACCAGGCACAAGATTGTCTTTTAATAAAACTCATTTCTCTTGTCCGATTGATTTGAGATGAATCTCCAAGGACTTGTGATGATCACCGCAAGGGACTTCTGGAGAAACGGACTTTTACAATTATTAATTTTTTTTTTAATTTTGCTAAAGACAAGTCAAAACATTTATTTTTTATGTTTGTAAAATAAAGCAATTGAGTAGCAAAAAAAAAAAATGAAAATCATAATTTTTTCGGCCGTCTGACTACCCCTAATCCCTTAAATTAAAGTAAAACAAAGCAAAGTAAAGCAAAATGATGCACAGAGTTCAGTAAAATTTCTTAACTCACCGTGGAGCTGGTCACTTCAAGCGTTACATTATTGGGCGGTTCAGTTGGTGTGGATGAGTAAGTTTTGACTTTTATTTCATTTGAGGGGTCACCCATGCCATTCTTGTTGAATGGCACCACAGCAATGGTGTATTCGGTAAACGGACGAAGCTCAGAGAGCACAGCACTCAAAGATGTGCTATCGTGATACATCTCAGCGCCACTGTCATTCTGAAAAGAAAAAAAATATTATAACACATCAGAACTGAGTATTTTGCTAGATGGATGGCATTGACCTATCGGCGGCCCTGCATACCTCAGAATAGTATATGCGATACTTCAGAATTTCGCCATTAGTTACGGTTGGAGGATCCCATTTTACGAAAATCTCTCTTTCGCTGGTCGCATGTCCGTCGACGTTGCGTGGTGGGCCAGCGATATTCTCCTCCGGTTGCGTCAGCACTTCCAATACCTGTAGAATTGCAATACTGTTTATTTGTAAAAAAATAAGTAAAAAAATGTATATCCACCTCAGAAGATTCACCAGCTCCAAAATTCGTATTGGCCACCACGCGAAATTGATATGTTTTGCCAGGCATCAAATTTTGGATATTCACCTGTTGATCATCATGGGATTTGGTAACGATTTTTTGTTCGCTATAAGTGGCGAAACGGCGAAACGAATGAAAGATAACAGTAATTATTGTATGTTGAGAATAAACGCAATGCTTATTTTACACGTGCATGTACTTATGAAATATATTTCCTTAGTGTATATTTGTACGTATGCATGTATGAGCAAGCGAATACTCATTTAACTTATTCTACGGCCTTTAAAATTCCCTAAAGATCTTTAAATTAAGCGAATATATGTCCTTTGTAAACAATTTCGGCCGATTTTTTAACATCCAAATGCCATTGTTTCTGGCAAGAGGTTATTTGTTTGTCGTAAACCCATGCCAATTCTGACGCTACCATAGCTCTTTCACCAATAGTGAGCCACTCAAATACCAAGTGGGTGGTGTGTCTGGTTCTCAGTACGCTTGAATAGATTCGGAGCATTTTCCTGCTGCCAATTTGACAAAGAGGCAAAATATAAAATTATTGCGCAAAATAAAAAAGGAGCTAAGAAAAAGGAACTACATGAAAAACAGCAAATTGCGTTTGCCAAAATAAGGAAATTCTACTTGGCAATTCGCAAAAGCTGTTTTCAAATTAAATCATTGAATTGACGTTGGTGCCAACGCAGCAGCAGCAGTCTGGATTCGAACGACTTCCGCTGCGAGACAGCCAATTGGCGGTGAAGCAAAGAAGAAAAGACATTGACAATTCAAAAGTGAATGGGAGAAGTGAAAGCAAAGTGGTGTCGACGATTTGTTTTTAATATGAATTTTCACTTTTTGCCTTCATCTGGAAAACGAATCACTTTATTGGCTTTTTGTGTTCGCTAATTGAAAGGACGATTTCTGTGTTCAAAAATAAGTAAACGAAATGGAAAACCGATAAATCGACGACATTGCAAACCATAAGAAAACTTCTGCTTTTATGCGATAATAATTTATTAGCGATTTATATAGGGTCTTTCAAGTACGTATCTGTTTTTTAGATGCAAATTAAACACACATTTTGAGTTAGAATATTCGAATATAACAATGCGTTAAATAACTAAAGCACAGACACTTATTGTCGACAAGTTTTGACAATTTATTAGGTGTGCAACTAAGTTCTCGCTGTGTTTTAGATGAATCACAACTTTATTCCAAAAAAATGGTTACAAGTGAATCAGTGAAAGTATTGCCCATCGCTGGCTACTTCTTTTTCCCATCTTTCTGGTAGATCTCGCATACCGCCGCGGTAAGACTGTTCATCTTTTGAGGCTATCCACGGATCAAGCCATTTTTTGGAGTCTTCATATGGATGGAACTGCTGGTCAGACCATGTGTCATCGATCGGAACAGGTGATAATCGGACGGCGCAATATCTGGAGAACATGGCGGGTGGGTAGGATTTCCCATTTCAGTGTTTCAAGGTAGGTTTTAACGGGTTTGGCAACGTGAGGCCGAGCGTTGTCACGCTGTAGAATCACTTTTTCATGCCTCTCCGCGTATTGCGGCCGCTTTTCGCGCAGTGCTCGGCTCAATCGCATCAATTGAAGTCGATACCGATCCCCAGTCAAGGTTTCTTTTCTTTGGATTTCTGTAATGAATCCATTTTTCATCATCCGTCACGATGCGTCACCCTTCCTTTTTTGCCGCTGGAGCAGTTGTTCACGTGCGAAAAAACGACGTTCAACATCACTTGGTGTGTCCTGCGATTTTTACTATGGATAAAAATATCGAACAAAGAATTTGTCTTTAATTTTATGTTTTGAACGAGATTTCGTGTGTCCGTTGAAAATGTTGCAGAAAGCCTATGGCAAATCTGCTTTATCAAAACCATGGGTCTACGAGTGGTATAAGGCTTCTGTAGAGGGACGAGAACTCATAGAAGATTTGCCCTGATCTGGTCGCCCATCAACGTCAACGTCTTCAACGGATGAAAACGTCGACAAAATCAAGGAAGTGGTGCTGGAAAACCAATATTTAAGTTTGAGGGAGGTAGCTTGTGACCTTATTCGCAACATTTTACACCATCAATTGGTGTAAGAAATTGAATCTTTGAAAAAAATCATCGGGAGAAGGTGGCTGAAGCCATGCTTAAGCAAGTGAATTCGGACCCAACGTTTATCCAGCGTATCATAACAGGTGATGAGATTGACATGAAAATCAGTCAACAGGCGGCTGATGTGGCTGAATGGCGCTATCCATATGAGCCAAAACCCAAAAAAACCACGTCAAAGTCGGTCAAAAGTGAAAGTCATGCTACTTGTTTTCTTTGATTAGCTTGGTGTTGTGCACTCGGCCCAATTTGTGGAAAGAAAACTCATGGATCTTGCACCATGGTAACGCACCGTCTCACGAGGGTCATATTGTGAACACTTTTTTGACTAAAAACTCGAAAAATATCGTCGATCAACCACCGCATTGACATGATTTAGCCCTCTGAATTTTTCCTTTTCCCGGAACTTAAATTGCCATTCCGCGGACGCCGCTTTGAGTCGATAGAGGCCATTAAGGAGAAAAAACTTTTTGTTTTTTCGCTTGGAGCCCGGCGCTTGAAACCAACCCATTCGACTACAGCGGCGTATTAATACAGTCTGCGTCAGAAAAAAAGGAACCGCGATTATTCATGAAGCGTAAAAGATGTATATTTAAATTTTTTTTACATGAAAATATGTACAAAACTACGAGCCGCAATTATTCAATAAGCCGTGTAGTCTTCATCGTTGTCTAGTATAGCCTGGCATCTTCTTCATGCTTTGAACCAGCTTTTCTGCGTAGCTCGTCGACAAAAAGGACTAGATTTTGCGAACTTGACGCACGAGTTTCTTTAAATCATGGACTGGCCTTCCGGCAAAATGCGTTTTCATAGTTCCGTACACATTTTCAATGGGGTTGGCGTCTGGGGACTGGGAAGGCCAGTTCATTACTGTGATGCCATTTTCTTGTTTCTCAATGCGTTTTTCTGAGAGCAGTGGTTTTGACGATGTGGGACGGTATGATATGTTCGCCTCCTTCAGTCGACGTTCGATGTTGTTGATACTCACATCTATTCCCTTTTTAGCAAGAATTGGTCCTGCTTGGCGTAGTCGCAAAGTCAAAAAGTTGGATGATCACTTTATCCTGCTTTTTTGTCGTCACTCGCTTCAAGCCGCGTTCGGAAAAGTCATCAACATTTTTGTACACTTTATACCGCTGATTCCACATCATAACAAACTTTTTTGAATTTTGAATTACCTTTGCAGCTGCGGCCCTTTCGAATGCGTGCATAAAAATACCGCTTCAAAACGCTTCGCGTACTTCTCACTTATTTTTGTTTGGTTGCGTTTACGGGAAAGTTTCGAACGACACTGACCTGAGTTAGCGCTGGCGTCGTAGCCCTTGAGTGGAACAGAACGAAATATACCTTGAAGTTACAAGACAAAAATCGGTTATTTTCTTCTGACAAAGACTGTATATATATATTCAGGCAAACGCTAGATGTGCAGATACAAGATTTCTGCAGAAGATGTCTAGATGAAGAAGGCGAGCCATCTATTTTGCACTTTCTTCGTCTGATAAGTTAAAAGATCTCCTTACTCTGCAAATCAAGCTTCTTCTAAAGTTTTTGTAAATTTCGCATTGGCGTTAGGGAGATTTGCACAAGTTCCCCATAAGGCATCGCATGGGCTATGAGCCCGAGTGTGCCGCTACAAGTTTATGACAAGTACTTATACATTACAAAAAAAAGGTTTTTAAAAATTTTGATTTTGTTTTGCTGAAAGATATGTACGAAAAATGCTCCGCCGAAGCAGTGGCCTAACCCCACAAAAAATTTTTTTTTTAAACTATCGATACAGCGTAAAATCATTGTGTCTCAAATAATGAAACAAGTACGAAAAAATCGAGCATTAATTCTAAATTACTGTAATTATATATAAAATTGCAATGTGCATAAAAAATAATTGTTAAATTTAGTAGACTTTCTAATTCCAGTCAGAAATCGACTCAGTTCTAGTGACTTACCGTTCGCTGTTGTTCATCTTGTAGAATACTGTGTAGGACACCACTTCCACTGGATTTTTCATAGGCTCCATCCAGCTGAGCGTTACAAAGCGTGGCTTCACGATTTGCGCAACCAAATCGCGTGGTGGACCCGGCAAACGACTCAGTAGTGCACCATTTATATGCGTCACGCCACCGACAGACTGCAGAATGCCACCGCTGCTATCCGTATTGCTTACGCCAGTAATGCCTATGCCACCTTCGAGTCCATCTAAATCTGAGGATAAGTAGGAGGAACTTGATGATGTCGCTTGTGAATTGGATGTGGCTGAGGATATTTGTTTTTTGTTTTTATTCTTCCAAGAGTTCAGTACTTTGTTTGGATCGTCACCATGTTTGTAAGCGTCAATGAACTCCTGATTGGCGTTCAAATCGTCATAATCGTCTTCGTCATCATCATCTTCTTGGTCATCACCACCGCTAAACTCATGCGTACTTGTTGGCAATTCCAATGAACTGTCCGTGTCTTCCATTTCCAAGTCTAACTGTTCGACGTCTTTGAGTGATGCAAATTCACCATAACTGTTGTCATTTTGTGGTCTCTCTGGTCGTGGTAACTTTTTACCTCGCTGTGAGAGTAAACTGTCCAGTGCGCTTTTGGAGAGACTACGCGTCGAACCCATAGAAGCGTCAATAGCATCGCCGAATGTGTCAAAAGGATCAACTGATTTAGGGCGCCCCTCTACAGACGCGCCACCCTTGCGACGTCGCATGGGCGAAGCTGACGGTAGTAGTTGAGATTTTGACGATTGCGGAAGTGGTGGACGGTAATTTTTAGATTTACCTTTGGATATTGGCAAGGATGGATGGTGGGAAAATTTGTGATGTGTTAAAAGAATGTTGCGTGTGGTGAAAGGAAGTGGATGAAAATAAAGAACAAATAAAAATGGAAAAACAAAAAAGGAAATTAATTTGTGAAAAAATCAATGAAAACGATTTTTAAAATATTTATTTTCTATGCAACAAAAATTATATATTCATATTCAAATAAAATCAACGAATCAGTTTTTTTTGGATTAGCGCACCAATCCGGTATACATCGAAAGCAGATTTATTTACATAAATTAAGCTAAAAGAAAAAAGTAAGCAAACTAAGTAACAAAACTAAGTACTAATTTGTTATGAGCGGGAAAGGTTTGCATCAGCTTTAGGAATGATTTTTAATGAGCCATGGACTCCTTACTTACTAATTACTCAATTTGCTAGGTTAATATTTTTAGTATTCCCAAGTCGCAGAAAAAAAGTTAAGCTTTCAAAGCACCCTTTACTCAAAGCAAATACTTGGTAGGTTATGTGTAATAAAGGGTGATCAGATTGGAGGTATTTTTTGCAATAGGATTTTTTTGACAGATCATGCGTGACTACTGTCAAATTAAATACATAATTTTTCTAAGCATTCATTGACATTTCATCATGGAAAGACGTACGCCTCAACAACGTTTACAAAGCTTAAAAATGTATTACGAAAAACGACACTCTGTGAAAAGTGTTCATCGCGCGCTCAGGCTAACTTTTGGCGATCAGCGATGAGGCTCATTTTTGGCTCAATGGCTATGTCAATAAGTAAAACCGCCGTATTTGGGCTGAAGAGCAACCCGAAGCCATTCAAGAGCAGCCATTAAATCTATTGAAAACAACCGTTTGGTGGGGCCTATGGGCTGGCGGAATAATCGGCCCATATTTCTTCAAAGACGAGGCTGGCGCCAATGTAACAGTGAATGGCGAACGCTATTGCGCTATGATAAACGACTTTCTGGTGACGGAAATTCAAGCCCGTGATCTCCACAACATTTGGTTGCAACAAGGCGCCGCTATTTGCCATACAGTCCATGTAACAATCGACTTACTGCCTCGTCCTTTCGGTGAGCAATTTATCTCTCGTCTGGGACCAGTGGATCGTGTGATATCACACCGTTGGGCTTTTATTTGTGGGGGTATGTAAAGTCTAAACGATTTGTGGATAAACCAGCTTTGAATGAGGCATTGACAGCCAAAATTACTAAAGTTATTCACGAGATACCGATCGAAGTCCTCCAGCGAGTCATTCAAAATTGGTGTTTACGGATAGCCGAATTACGGCGCAGTTGCAGCCAACATTTCAAATCTTCAAAAATCCTTCAAAAATTGGTAGCAGAAGACTAGTCACCCACCCTGCCAGAAAGCAAAATAGATTAACGAAACCAACGCAAGACTTAGTCTTGTCGAGGCCCTATGCTCTCGAGTGGAGTGAACACGATAGAAAAAACTTTCAAAAATAAATGCCATGAATAGTTCTGCAAAAAAATAATAAAGATTGCCCAACAAATTTGAATTTCCTTTGTTTTATTTCAATTTAAAATCCGACACCTCTAAATTGATCACCCTTTATGAAAACTGAAAAATATATTTAGGCGTCCAACGAATTTTTTATACAGTAAGGTTGTTAAAGCGCAGATTAGTGGTCTCACTAGGTTAGAGGGTTTAATGTATCATATTTAAGCCAGTTGCTTTTACGTCCAATTCACAGAGCTTCTCAAGACAAATACAAAAAGTACAAAAAGCTTAATTTTGATTACTAAAAGCGCTTCGTATTTGGCATTAGTAGGTACGCAATGGCTTGGCAACTGTTAGCTCCATATTTACAAGTTGATATCTGGCCTTCGTCGTTTCTACTACTCACCGGTTTGAACAACGCGGAGACGCGCCGCCGCTTGCACACTACCCGCTGGGTTCGTGCCGACACACTGGAACATACCGGCGTCGGACTGCAGCAGACCGAAAATGCGTAGATTGTGTCCACCCACCAACTGCATGTACGTGTTGGGTGTGATTACGTCACCATTCTTCAGCCACTGTATCAGCGGCGTGGGTTTGCCGCGTATCGAACACTCTAACTCTAATTCTTCTTTTTCGTGGGCGATCTTGTCTTTCGGGCTCTTGATGAACTTGGGCGGCACCAAAACTTGTACGGTTGCTTGTGCATCCAGCGAGTCGACGGTATTGCTAGCACGACACTGATAGTTGCCCGAGTCTGTATCTTCGGCCGAGGAAATTTGCAGAGAGCCCGTACCGATAATCGAGAATTGCGAATCAAGATCGTTGAGATCTAGCTCTTCGCCACTGCGCAACCATTTGATCTGCGGTTTGGGCACACCGTTCGCCACACAATCCAAGGTGACGCTATCGCCCTCTTTCACGGTTTTCGGTGAGGGACCGACAAGAAAAGATGGTGCCACCAGACTTTCACTACCCGGATCTGCCATCTTTTTGATGTTCAAATTTGTCTTGCTGCTCAAGCGCGACACACTACCCGAGGTAACATTGCATTGATAGGCACCACGATCGCCAATGCCCACCTCATCGATTTCTAATGCGCCATTCGGCAGTACAACCATGCGTAATTTGTCCAACACTAGCGGCATGTCGTCTTTGATCCATTGCACCGCGTGCTTGATGCCCGGCTGAACTTGACCGATCATGCAGCGAAAGTACGCGGTCTGACCGGGTAGTAGATACGTTTCGATGAAGTCTTGATTTAGATCGGGCAAACGTGCTATGGATACCACGGCCGCGCGACTAACAATAGTGCCGATGCCATCCGCACTGAGCAGACACTGGTAGGAGCCGGTCAAGCCGCGATTCTCCTCCACGGAGCTTATGTACAATGAGCCGTTTTTCAACTGAGTGCGGAATGTATCACCCACAATACCCAAATCCTGGCCATCTGGTGCACGCCAACGTATATTCGGCAATACTTTTCCAGACTTGCCGATTTGTGCAGTGCCGCCACACTGCAGTAACACCGAATGTCCTTCCGGCACGACCACATCCTGTGGCTCTATTGTAAAGGTGAGTACTGCAAGAAATAAAAGAAATTGCAGAAAAGAATGTCAGTAAAAATATAATAGAATGCAAGATATTAACATAATGATATGATTTGAAAGCAAATGAATTGCAGTGAATGTAAGCGAAACACAAAGGATGAAGTAATCAGTTGCACATATGCCACCGCCGCAGGACTATGATTTATATATGACTTCATTCACTCATTCGTGCATGTACTCATGTTTACCGACTGCACGTGCAACAACAAAAACGGAGACGTACGACCTGCCTGCCTGCCTGCCCGCCTGAGGCTTCATTATGCCACTTAATGCGTGCCGGCGCCAGTGTAGACCCCATTGGGCTGCCTCTTGAGCACAAGCATGAGCCTACGAACACCCACACACACAAATACACACGCAGAGGCTTGCAGAGCAAATGTGCAAAATATAAAAGAAACCCTGACCCCAATTTTAGCATTTGCTAGTACCGCTGCATTCAAGCTGCTCTGTGTTGAAGCCACAATTGTGGGACTGGGGTGACTCATTTGATTGCCCTGGTGGCGGCCGGATGGCAGCTTGTTGTTACCGCTGCGGCAATCTGCCAGCTTGTAAACATGATGATGAAACAATTGATGCAACACAATCTCGAGTTCGCCCTGATGGCAACGGCAGTCAGAAGTCAGCAGAGTTGGTGGAAGGAGTTACAACTCCCGCAGATATTTGCAAGTCCTTAGCTCATTGTTGGCCTTTGTTCGAGGTATGTTTTGTTTTAACGCCCGGATGATGATTGCAGTTGACATATTTTCCGAGTGTTCCGAGCGAGAGCGCACCACACTTAGATGTAAGTTTGTATGTGTTGCATGTGTATGCATTATTTATTATTTTTTTATTCTAAGGCGAATTTCCACAAGCTTGAGTAAAACTTTTAATATATCGGGTGGTTTTTTCACAGCTTGAGAACTTAAAATGGTAATAAAAAAATAAATTCTGTTAGGTGTTTGGCCGAGCTCCTCCTTCAATTTGTGGTGTGCGTCTTGATGTTGTTCCACAAACGGAGGAGGCTCAGTTTTAAGCCGACTCCGAACGGCAAATGCTTTTTATGAGCAGCTTTTTTATGACAAAAATACACTCTGTTGTTTGCCATTGCCTGCTGAGGGCGACCGTTATTGGAAAACACTTTTTCATTCGAAACTACGCACTCCCGACTGGTAGTCATGCACCAACCCATTCGGCTGCTGCGGCCGAACAGAAATATTGTTGGAATGATTTTTTTGAATAACCTGGTAGATAATTCCGTGTTATTTCTTTTTTGAATATGAAATCCGGCACATGTTCGCCGCGGCTACGAGTTTCATGGGCCATTCGATCAGTCAAATCTTTCCAAAAAATCTGGCCGTATGGCGTCAATAGTGGCTGAAATATTGCAATAAATCGATTGTTTGTCGCGCTGTAAGGTGAGTTGCGCCGTCTTGTGCGAAACAAGAATTCAGTCAGCAACGCTCGATAGCACCGTAATGGCACCTCCTTTCACATTTCGAAAAAAATAAGGATCGATGATGTCGCCAGTGCTCTAAGAACAATGCTCGCGAATAGATTTATTAATTTTTTACTTTTTTTTTTTCAAATTAAATTTCCACAATTTGGGCGCATTGCTTGGGTGTTAAATTCAATCCAAACCTTACTGAACAGAAATGTCAACACAGTTTGCCATCAACACAATTTCAGCTGTCGAGCTACAGTTATCGATATCGATAATTCTCAATAAATAAAATACACCCCATACATACTAAAATACACCCCCTACACACATATATAAATACATATATACAAGTGCATGCAGCAACAAAATTTATTTTCTACATAAATGTATGAGCGCATACACGCCGCGACAAATGATAACACATCAACATTTCGTCGACCAGCTTTGACTGTTTTTATTTTATTTTTTAAACGTTTATTATTTTTTAATAAAAACATAGCCCATTGCTTAAGAACTTGAAGTTTTAGATTTCATTAAAAAATTAGAAAAATTCCACAAACTTTTCTTCACAATCTTATAGTTTTTATTTAGAATTTCCAAAAAAGAAGTTTGGCACCTATCTTCCCCAACTTCCAATTCAATATCTCTAGCAACCGATTTCCTCAAAATAACTAGCACTTACCATAGAATTTAAGATACAAAAGTACTCTATACATACAGGCCTCTATCCGCGTAAGGCCTCGATGCTATTGCTTTACATTTCAATTAGGTTAAAAGATTTACACTTTAAGTCAATTTTATAAATAAATAAATAAATTTCTGGTACGCAGTTTTATCGCTTATTAAATTTTAATGTAAGAAGCGCAAGTTTCAAATTACTGAAAAATCGAATTAAATTTTGACAATTTTTTTTGCATATGATGCTGAGAATTTTTTTTCGGCTATTGGGAAGCTTTTTATATGAGAAGAATGCGCAACATCATCAAGGCAAAAAATTATAAAAATTAAGAGGAGTTTTACTAACTTTAAGCTTGCATTTTATTATATTAGAATTTAATAAACTATAAAAATGCGTACCAAAAATCCTTTCTGGAAATTCTAATTAAAAACCGTGTAATTGGAATGAAAAGTTTGTGGAATTTTTTTAATTTTTAAGAAAATTTTAAAACTGGATTTATATGGTTTTAGTTATACAGAATTTTGAGAATAATTTCGTGTATGCAATTTTATAGATCATTGAATTTTGGTGGAATAAAGTGCAAGTTTCAATTAGATAAAAAATCACACTGATTTTGGACAATTTTTTGCGGACGCTGCCTACTCGATATTTTTTTATATGGAAGAAAACACCCAACACCGTCAGCAGAAAAAATTGCCAAAAATCAACGCGTTTTTTAAATCACTTGAAACTTGTACTTTATCAAAATTCAAGGTTCTATAAAACTGCGTACTTGAAAATTTTCTAAAATTCTGTTTAAAAAGTTTGAAATTTTTATGCAAATTTGCCAATGTTCTACAAATTTTATACAAAGTTCGAAACTTTGCTTTATATATGGTTCTTGTTGTAGCATGAACTATGTTTTTATAAAAAAAATAATGGAAATCACCAAATAAATTAATAAATAGACAAAACTGGTCAAAATGTCTACGTGCTATCGTTTTGCCGCCAAGTGTATTTAAGTATACCTATATGCAGATTTGTTCCCAGTGATTCAATTGAACTGTGCAACCCTTTCAACGCATTATGCATCTCGTTATTGCCACAGTTATGTGTGTGTGTGTGCAACACTTTATATTCAAATTAGCCGCCCTTTCGTTGCGATGCAAGAATGCAGGGACGATCTCATACCTACAAATATTGATGCAACAACAGTGATGACGTCAAGCAGGCTGTATGGATAAACTCTAAACAAAGGCGAGAAGTCATTCATACCACCGGCTACTTTCCATTAAAGCTGTTAATTTAAAACTGTTGATCCCGATTATGCTGCTGCTTTTGGTTCCATCAAGAGGGGCTCTTAGCTTAATTATTGTTTTGTGTTGTGTGGCATGGGTGGATTTTTCGAAAAAATAAAAAAAGTTATGTAATGGATTTAGGAGCAAGTACATAATTGGGTTTTGTCAATAAAATCAAAGCATCGCATGAGTTTGTTCAGCTGAGTGGAAAATTTTGAAAAGTAATTATTTTAAAACTGCGGCGCATTTTTAAATCACATTTTTAAATTAACAGATGAACAGATGCTCTGTGGCTTTGTAGAAGCATTTGTAAGTTCCCATTTAAGATTACGCGATATCAGTGTGGTGCGATAAAGACTAGCTTCAGATTTAATAGCATAAAACTAATCGAAATTTATTACTTAATTTTCCAAATAATGAAAAATAAAACCTTAGAAGCTTTGCTGGCGAGCTATTCGGATGCTGGAAGCGGTTACTTTTTTTACGTTTAAGAAGATCGGCTTAGACGAAAGTAAACCAAAGGCTGAAGAGTTTGAAGCCCCATGTTCCATATAGGAATAAAAGAATAAAATATATACATATAAAGAATTTGAGAAGGAATTCAGTACTCTTAAGGCTCTTTGAATTACAGCGTTTACAGCATAGCTAATGGCTTTTCCAATAAGAGGTGATCGGATGTTTATTTCAATATAAAGAAGAGCGTATGCCGTTAATAGTGGAAAATAACATCAAGGCAAATGACCACCACGAACACGCTTATAGGACGAAATAATTTTCATGAAATTTTCCATAAGCGAATTGCAAAGTGGCTGCCCTATGTCCTCGATAGCCTCACGAATTCCATCTTTGAGGTCTTGAATCGACACTGGGCTGTTCGCGTAGACCTTATCTTTCACGTGGCCTCAAAGAAAAAAGTCACGAGGTGTTAAATCACAAGAACTCGGTGGCCAATTGTGATCACCTCTTCGAGAGATAACACGGTCCGGAAACTTTTCCCGCAAAAGATCACTGGTTTCGTTGCTTGTGTGGCATGTAGCGCCGTCTTGTTGAAAATAAACTTTGCCCAGATCAATACCATCCAATTCCGCCTATAAAAACTCGTTAATTATCTCTCTATAGCGTAACCCATGCACCGTTAACACCTGTTATTGGAATACCCTTTACTATTAACTTGTTTCAAGAAAGAAAGTTAATTATTCCGAAAACAGCATTGAGGGATGTGATAATGTATGTATGCATTCCAATTAGCCCATTAAGAAAGAATTATCTCAGAAAGTCCTAGGAACTCCGCGCCATTAAATTTCCAAACTCGCAGCTGCGTTTACCGGACGATCGACACACATGCAAAAAAGCTAAGCTCATTATTTAATCCCCATTGCAGAAGCTAAAATCCCATCGATCTTCTCAAGCCACAGCTCTGGGTGGCTGTAGATATCCGCCCATTGGAGGTATCAAAATGGTATCAAAACGGCGCTTTAGTGCTGCGAGGGACGAAAGATGCTATGGGGACGCCTCGACATCTATGACTACAGTTAGGTATTGGTTCAACGAATTTATACGTGGCCGAGCATCCGTTTTTGATGAGGAGCGACCAGGACGCCGGGAAGACGTGGTTACCGCGAAAATCATTCCAAACGTCTTACTGATCGACGAACGAAAGTGCGCGAGGTAACAAAGCCCATAGGTGTGCCGACCGGAACGGCAATTAATATTTTACATGAGAAGTTGACGATGGAAAAATTGTAGGCCCGATCATATGGCACCCCGATTGCTCACGGTGGACAACAAGCGGATGCGGCTTTCGAAGCAGTGTTTAGAGCATTTTAGGCAAGATCCGAAGGAATTTTTGCGTCGACTTGTACCATTGATAAAGCCTGGATTAACCATTACACACCAGAAACTAAGCAACAATCAAAACAATGGATTTCTCCCAATGAATTTGCTCCAAAGAAGGCGAAGACAGTCACATCGTCCGGAACGGTCTATATATACATATATATATATAATTGGCGTGTACACCATTTTGGGTATTTGGCCGAGCTCCTCCTCCTATTTGTGGTGTGCGTCTTGATGTTGTTCCACAAATGGAGGGACCTACAGTTTCAAGCCGACTCCGAACGGTAGATATTTTTATGAGGTGTTTTTTCGTTGCAGAAATACACTAGGAGGTTTGCCATTGCCTGCCGAGGGGCGAACGCTATTAGAAAAATGTTTTTCTTAATTTTGGGGTTTTCACCGAGATTCGAACCAACGTTATCTCTGTGAATTCCGAGAATGGTAATCACGCACCAACCCATTCGGCTAAGGCGACCGGAACGGTCATAGCGACGATTTTTTGGGATGCGAACTGCGTCATCCTCATGGATTTTTTTCGAAAAAGGAAGAACGATCATTGGACAATGCTACAGTGAGTTATTGGACCGCTTTCACAAAAAATTAAAGGAGACTCGGCCACATTTGACGAAAAAGAAGGTGCTGTTTCATTACGATAACGCACCGGCACATTCAGCCGGAGTTGACGCCGCCAAACTGCGTGAATTGCGTTATGAATTGCTGCCGCACCCCCCGTATTCACCCGATCTGGCACTCTGTGACTTTTTCTTGTTCACTAACATGAAGAAATGGCGCGCGGAGAAAAAATGTAGGTCAAACGAGGAAGTCATCGCCAAGACAGAGACGTGTTTTGGAGAGTTCGACAAATCCTATTTTTTGGAGAGGTTAAAAAAATGGCCGGAGCGTTGGGAGAAGTGTATCTTTCTAAAAGGGGACTATGTTGAAAAAAAATTGGAAAAAAAAAATCATGTCTCCATTTCGTATTTTGGGAGTGCCAGTCTGGTACTTCAACCATTTCACCTACTCAACTACCTAAAGCAGCAAAAGAAGCTCAAAAAGGAAAAGTCAGCTATGAAGTTCTTTGCACCTTTTCTGAGCATCTGAAGGAATTTTACCAATTTATTATCTTCCAAAAATTAGCAAAGGTTGCCAATTGGTTGTGAAAAAAGGCAAACTTGGCTATGAAATTTAGTTTCTCCAAAACAATGCACCAGTTCACAGAACACGTCTTTGGAGACTGGATTCAAGAGAGGCTGACTTCGAAGAAATTTGACGCCTTTTATATAACCCAGATATAGCTTCTGGCGAATACTTTACGTAAGACGAATTTGTTAATTTTAAAGCAAAGTCAAATAGTTTGCTTTGCCAAGTGTCCACATAAACGTACATACACTTTTGTAGAAGAAACCTGGCCATCATAAGATGCATTATTTATTGCTGATATTCGATCAGCTGTCAGAAATATCATACAATCTTTTGCAGGCTCCTGTTTTGCCGCAAAATCCTTACTCTACTGCATTACCCAAAAAGAACTGCGATACATGAACCAATTGGCGTCTGGTAGAAAGAATTGGGTACAAAAATATGCTTTTCTATGAATCAGAAACATTCGAATCCAAGCTGCCATCATTAGTTCTTTGTTTTTTTTTAACTTCTGGATGGAGATGGAATTGATTAAACTAGTAAATCGACTTTTCCTCATTTGTTTGCGATATTTTGAAATTCTCTAAAGTGCCACTTTTAGAACGCCACCGTTGGTCATTTACCTAAATACATATTCAGTTGGAAAAAGCGATGCACTCTAAGCACTTGAATTTTTAAACAACGCAAATGTATGCATCCGATCATCTTGAGGCTCATCGCATATTCAACAGTTTGTGCATTCTCCATATTCTCCTAATTTTGCCAAATTTCCAGCACTTTAAGACAGCCAAAGCCAAACTTAATCACACAAATGAAGCGCAATTTAGATTAGTCATGCTGCTGCTGCTGTTGTTGCCACAGACGCTGAACATCAGCAGCAAATAGGCAAATAGATACAGTTGCGGACATTCAAATATGGACACAGAAAATCGGCGAGAGAGTTCGGCGCAAGAAAAAAATGTATTTTGGCCACATTGCCTTTTGTGCCCTCTACTCATCACAATTCCTCATCCAGACCCAGTTCCCTTATTAAACTTACCATAAAGCTGGGTTGGACTGAGCGTATGTGCCTTTCTTCCGGCTGCAAATGGACGAGATGTCTCAAGCTACTCCGCACTATAGCGCTGCCGTGGGAGCCATGCATGTGAGACTTTTGTATGCTAGTTTATATATTCGACGATCAGCCAAAAAGTACCAAAGATAACTAGAATTGTGAGAGCCAATCATTTTTGGAGAAGCTTCCTTGAGGATACGAAACCAGGAACCATTGGGATTCTACTGGGTCCAGCTTTATGTAGGATAACTTTAATAATATCGGGAACATAATTTCTAGTACAGTGACAGAGTTTAAAATACGGTAGGTGCTTCCTGATTCGTTGGTTCCTGGGGCTGGATTGTATCGAACTAGATCAGATTGTCGAGAAGTTCAAATATAACGGTATCTCTGCAAAGATATCGCAGAGTTTGACCATTTCATTGTCGCAACAAATAAAGGGTGTGCTGATACTAAAGTAGACTCTTCAAATTATTGAATAAGACGCCTTTGAAATACTTAATTTTTAATCATTTTACTTATACCATTTGAGATAATTTTTCTAAATTTATTAAAAACCAGATTTTGTAATAGTGAAATATCTACAGGAAATAACTTTTATAAAGAAAAAAAAAATCCTTTGAAGTATTTTCTTCAGAAACTACACAATTTTTTTCTAAAAAAAGCGCAAGACAGATGGAGGTCTGTCTCATCGTGTACTATTTCGAAAACACTATGGCTTCAATACGATATAAACAGAACGCTTAAGGTGATGGGAGTCCCCCACAATTCAATTTCCAAATTCACTGCGGCGTTCACTGGTCACTGGGTGATCGGTACTCATGCGGAGAAGCTTGGTATTCCGTACAACCCCGATTGCCGAAGCTGTGGGGATCTCGCAGAGAAAGAACACTTTCTTTGCAAATGGCCGGCTCTGACGGCTAGGCGCTTGAGATTCCTTAGCGTGCCCTTTGGTGATGGCTTGAAGAAATTCTGCAGCCAAGATCTCTTTTCTCTCCTCCACCACATCAACAGCACTGGATGGCTGTAGACGGTTTTCTCTTCACTAAATTTTTCTTTTCGCAGGTAGTGATCCACATTATGGTATCAAAATGGCACGTAAGTGCTACTTGTAGTGTACCTCGGGTACTCTTGCCATCTAACCTACCTATCTATTTTCTTCAGCCATTTACATTCGGCTCAAAAAATGGCAAAAAACATATGATTTTGTATATGTCCATATTTCAATGTCCGCAACTGATTTGGCAGTATCGACACATTGCGAAGAAGAGACGAGTTGACACCAACAAACAACATTGCACTTATATATACACACACACTCGTATGGTGTACAAGGGGTTTATGCGCCATGCAACTATCGCCAATTCAAGCACTGCCAAGAGCCATCTCAATAGCCACAATTTCAACGCACATCCAAACATCCCCTGTGGGGAAATAAAGTTGTACAGAATGGGCGCATTTCTAGTGAATTTAGAAGTATGACTAGTTAAGGAAGATGAGACCTTCTAGACAGAAATTTTCTCATATTTTTCCTGCAGGGAATGTATTTACGTACACACATGCACCCATACATGCCTATGTGTCCGTGTGGCGTGTCGACAGGCAGTTGTTGCTGATGCTGAGATATCATTGCTGTGGCAATATCGGCCGCTTTGGCTGCATAAGAGTGGCAAGCAGCTGCTGGCGTTATCGCTGTTGTTTCCACATGCATGTGTTGCAGCAACAGCTCGTGTGCCACCAAGAGCATTTGTAGTTGGGCTGGTGTGTGTGTAAGTGTATGCATGCTAGACCTCCATCGCTGATAAGTGGGCGTTTAATGAGTCTTGTATCAATATTTGCAGCGCCTGCTGCCTCCAACCAGCCATCCCAACACTGCTACTGTTGTTGATTTTGTTGCTATTGGTGTGGCGATGCTTGGTGGGGCTGCTGGCGTTTTGTTTGCGCTTTTCCTTGCATTGCTTTTGCAGCTGCAGTTGCATGCGCATGGTACTAAGCCCTAAATGGGATTTACTTAGCTGTAGATTTCGATTAAATGAACGTAGGGAGTCGCAGTCGCAGCGTGAAAAAAGGGCAGTTGTCGGTGCCGGCGGTGTTGCTGGTGCTGGTGGAGCTGCATAACTAATTCGAGTACACGACACTGGCGCGCAACTTTTGCCAATACGAGTATGCGAGCTGGCTATCGGGCATTGGCAGGTTTGTGGCAGAAAATTAAGAAACTAATTGCTAGTTGCCTTCTCTATCCAAAACATATTAGCCGTAAATCCGTTGCGATATTACTAACGAAAGCGTCAATGCAAATTAAACTCAGTTCGTTGCGAAAGCCATAAAACAACATGCAACTTTTATTTCCATATGTATGTGTGTATGTATATATGCGTGTGTACTCGTAAGTGTGCATCGCATGAAAGCACGTCGAAAGTTTCAATACCGAGCGCAAGTACGAGTGTAGAAAATTTCAAATTTTCAAGCATCCTTTCTCGGCTGCCAATCTGCCCATCGTGCAACATTAGCATACAACATTTAACTATGACTTTTGAGGCCGTTGCACTAACAAGTCTCTCTAATGACCTCTGTGCTGTGGCCTGTCATTGTTATTTCAGGAATACCACTTGGCTGCTGCTTAATCGTCGCTGCCAGGTTCAATAATAATTTTGTTTTGCTAACTGAATTTTAAAGGCAACAACACTTGAAATGCATATTTGAACGTAAAAATACAAGTGGAAAACTATTGTTAATTAATACATAAAGAGTTGTTAGCGCAAATTTGCCTAGCTTTGGCATTTTGTAAACCCAAAAGGTCACTTAGGCTGAAGCACACCGCCCATTTCTGAATAAAAGTTCGCGAGTATAAAGGGAACCAATGCAACATTTAAAGGACTATTGACCTCAGTTATTCACCGTTTTACGGATATGGGGACTTCTAATGTTAGGTGATCAAATATAAGTGCGAGGGTTGCTATTTATATTTGTGGCTTTGGGCCTCTTTACTGTTGTCAGGCGCCATCTAACGTTTCCATTGGAAAGTCTGACATATGTTGCTATGTTGCTATAAACGCACTCAGCACGTTTTGATATGTGAATTATATTAGCGTTGCTTACAGTGGCTTTAAAAGGCAAGGGCATATAGATAAGGAATTCGGACTCAGCAACTTCAAAAACATGTACATAGGTATATCAACTTTCTTTCAAATTTCCGGTGAATATTCGGTGTTTGACCTTGAATTGACCTTCAATTAGACCCCGCAAAAACAAACTCACAACGAATTCGGACTCAGCAATCTCAGAAACATGTATATCAACTTTTTTTTCAAATTTCCGGTGAGTATTCTGTGTTTGACCTTGAACTGACCTTCAATTTAACCCCGCAAGGACAAACTCACAACAAATTCGGACTCAGCAACTCCAAAATCATGTATATCAACTTTTTTTTTAATTTCCGGTGAATATTCGGTGTTTGACCTTGAGTTGACCTTGAATTTAACGCTGCAAGGACAAACTCGCAACGAATTCAGACTCAGCAACTCCAAAAACATGTTCATGAACTTTTATTTTCAAATTTCCGGTGAATATTCGGTGTTTGACCTTGAATTGACCTTCAATTTGACCCCGCAAAAACAAACTTACAACGAATTCGGACTCAGCAATCTCAGAAACATATGCCAACTTTTTTCAAATTTCCGGGGAATATTCTGTGTTTGACCTTGAAGTGACCCCCGCAAGGACAAATTGACAACGAATTCGGACCCAGCAACCTCAAAAACATATAAAGAGGTTTCCAGGTGTTAGGTGTTAAAAAGGAGAGATGATTAACGATTTTTTATGGGCGGAATTGGATGGTATTGATCTGGACATTGGTCTTTTACGGAAAAAGTTCCCGGGCCGTGTTATCTCTCGAAGAGGTGATCTCAATTGGCCACCGAGTTCTTGTGATTTAACACCTTGTGAATTTTTTCTTTGATGCCACGTGAAAGAGAAGGTCTACGCGAACAGCCCAGGGTCGATTCAAGACCTCAAAGATGGAATTCGTGAGGCTATCGAGGACATAGGGCAGCCACTTTGCAATTCGGTTATGGAAAATTTCATGAAAAGGATATTGTCCTGTAAGCGTGGTCGTGGTGGTCATTTTCCTGATGTTATTTTCCACTATTAAGGGTATACTCTCCCTTTTTTAATGTTTAAACCAATTATTAATTTTTGCTTTTCATTTTTTCGAATAACATATAGTTTTAAGCGAAATTGTGCTGTTTTTTAGTTAAAAAAAATATTTTTTTGTTTTTAACTCTTAAGAATTTTTTTTGTAATTTTTAAAAAACAATCGGTTCCATTTCTTATTTTGTCATTCCCTGATGAGTCTGCGCTCAATAATCTTTGAAAATATATAATACCATATTCAAACAAGTAAAGCGAATCAGTGAACGATCAGTTGAAAATCACTTCAAACTTCACCGCTCTAACGAAATGCTGACGCGCGCACTCAAGCATGACCGGTTGATAAGCTGTGTACATATCAAACGTCCAATCCAACCCGAAAAAAGCTGGCAAACATGGCTCTGTAACCGAAAAAGCGTTCCCAACAACATATTTGAAGCATTAGCTTTGATGGCACCACTCCGAACTGGCACTCTCTGCGGATGCTCCTTAGGTTTTCCGATCCCCTGAGGCGATAATTTTGTTTAAAATCTAGTCGCCGAAATGAAATTTGGGAAGTTTTGCAACGTTTGAATGTTGAAAGTTTTGAAAGAAATACGTTAGTTGTGAATTATAAATAAATAAATAATTTCCTTCTTGCGGTTGCTTCAATTTATCTTTTTCCATGCCTTAGTACAATCGCATGCTGACCTCAGCCACTGTACCTGCTCTTTTGCCTGCTTAGAAATAGAATAGAGGAAAAAGTTGTTGTCAGTTGCCATGTTGCCATCTTGGCGGCCCAACGGTTGCCATCTCTTGATGGCTGTTTGGTTGCTATATGCGGTTTGCACTTAATTAAATTTCCTGCTTTACTCTTTTTATATTCGTATGCCGCAAAGTACTCGTAAGCAGCGGCAAGCCAAAACAATAAAACATGCCACCACACATGCACGGACATGCAATTGTAAATGTATTTGTACATGAGTTCGTTTGTGTGGCAAACCGCACACATGTGAAAGAATTGCTTGAGTAATTGCTTAGTTTTACTGCATTTTATTGTTCGCTGGTGTCAGCTTTTAGGCGTTGCGGCTTAGTGGAAGTGAGTGCTTATTTTATTCAACTTCTTTCTGCATTCTTTTCAAGTGCGATTTTTCCAGTTTAATTTGTGGTTTCCTGTTTTTCCGCAAATCCTTCCGTTTTGTTGGAATTGGTTGTTTTTTTTTCATCCAGCAAAATAATCTGAGGGATTTATCTTGGCAAACTATGGGAAAAGTTGCGAAGCGAAAGCTTCTAAAGCACGTTTTAATTAATTTCAAGCTCAGAGTCATTTTACTGTATTTGTAAATGGAGAAACCATGGAAGCGCTGATTAGGGAAAGCAGAGGAGCCAACATTGAGAGTGAAAATTAACGTTAATTTTTTAAAATGAAAAGGCTTACGTCGCAGATTTTGTAGTACTTTCGCTTGTTTTGGGGGTTTTTTGAAGAGCCTGAGGCTGAGAGAAACAAGTTGAGAAGGACGAAGGAGACATTTCGGTGTATTCTTCAAAACTTCTATGAATTTCGCAAACAGATTTATTTGTTTCAAAGTAAACTTCTGAAATCTTGGTTCTGACGTTAAACGATTCATGACGACTTACCAAACCTTTTTGGTGATTGTGATTATCACTATTCTCTATTCTATTCTATTCTATTCTATTCTTTTCTATTCT
>JAYXIM010036802.1:0-20679 GCA_037575425.1 Anastrepha fraterculus | reverse complement strand
ACCCTGTAGCATTTTGACAGTAAATGGCATAATAATAATTTAATTTTGCGACACCTTGTACCATTGCTATATTATTGATATTATTAATTCAATTAACGCTTATTGTTTGGATCAAAATTATAAATTTTAAATAAAAGCATTCAAGTATACACCGGCACGCATCCTTTGTTAGATGTTTGGCCGAACTTCTCCTTCAATTCAGAGGTATGTTGCGTTACAGCAGGGGGAGCTTACAGTTTTATGCCGCCCTCGAATAGCAGCAGGCTTTCATGAGAAGTTTTATCTTGGCACAAATACACTCAGGAGCTTGCCAAAACACGCCGAGAACGAGCTCTTTCATGCCACAGTGGGCTTCGATCCCCAGTTGATTTGAATAGAAAACACGCACTGTTTGGCCGCCATTCATAGTAAACTTCATTCATTATGCGTTTGTGTTATTTTCACAAATAAAATAATAAAATTGATTTAATTAGCAACCCTTATGTGGATTTATTCCCAACGAGGCTGGTCACAAGCTCTGCAAATAAACACTCAATTCGGCGCTAAGCAGATATGTGGCAGACAGTTGCAATTGTTTTGTGATAATGACAAACATTTGCTAAAATTAAAATGCAAATTGCAACTTGTCGACTGTCATGTTTCTGCAGCTTCCGCCTCCCGCCTCTCGCCTCACTCGGCATTGCATGGAAACGGGCAAGAGGTTAAGCGGAAGAGGACTTGGACGAGTTGTGTGTGTATGTATGTATTAATTTATGTGCTACATGCAAATTAACAACTACAACAAATAACTAAATGAAGCATTTGTAAGCCTCGCATATTGCTGCCATAACATGTCATGTTGCCTGCCACATTGCCGAATAATGGGAAGCGCAGGAAAGTGAATTATTTGCACAGGAGCAGGACAGTCGTCACTACAAACAACTCATCATACGAGCACTACCTGTCTGCCCGCCTGACCTGGGGGGTACCCCAGTTAATGTGCATGATTCTGATGATGTAATTATCTAGTGGTGGCAGTTAGTCAGGCGATTGCATCATCGGACGGACTGTGGTCGGCCACAGTAGTCTGTTGGGATCGCTGATATGTGCGGGGGCGGCATAAAGTCTATCCACCGAAAACAAAACCTAATATAATGCTGCAATCAACCAAATTACAATGAATGCAACAAAAAAAATTCAACTAGGCACTTAATTGAATTGAATTCAATGCAATTAGTTGCACAAATCTGTTTGCGGTCAACTACGAGCAGTGGCAAGTGTCAGCGAAGTCCTGCTTAACAGTCGAGAATGAATTTGGTTATAATGCAGGCAGGCTGGGCTAGCTATTTGAGGTCTAATTATTATAAAATACAAAAACAAAATTCATTCATAGGAATTCAACATGTCGTACATTTGCGTACATTTCCTCGCGTATGCCGACGATACTGAAATCATCGGTCTTATCATTGCCGTTGTTAGTTCTGCCTTTTGCCAAACTGGATAAAGAAGCAAAGCGAATGGGGCTGGTGGTGAACGAGGACAAAACGAAGTACCTCCTGTAATCAAACAAACAATCGGCGCACTCGCGTATCGGCACCCACGTCACTGTTGACATTAATGATCTCGAGGTTGTAAAAGACTTCGTTTATCTACGAACCAGCATTAACACCGATAACAATGTCAGTCTGTAAACCCAATAGAGAATCTTTCTTGCCAACAAGTTCTACTTTGGACTAAGTAGGCAATTGAGCAGTAAATTCCTCTCTCGACGAACAAAACTAGCACTTTATAAGGCTCTCATCATGCCCGTCCTAACGTATGGTGCAGAAGCTTGGACG
This sequence comes from Anastrepha fraterculus, assembly GCA_037575425.1. NCBI lineage: Eukaryota > Metazoa > Arthropoda > Insecta > Diptera > Tephritidae > Anastrepha > Anastrepha fraterculus. Next base: position 18,862 of record JAYXIM010036802.1, on the reverse strand, counting down.
ATGACAACATCCAATGAGGCGTTCTTTGCCGTGTTTGAGAGATGGATTCTGCGGAAGATTTTTGGAACTTTGCACATTGGCATTTGCAAGTATCGTAGGCGGGGAAACAATGAGCTGTATGAGCTTTACGGCGACCAGAACATAATGCCATGAGGCGTTCTTTGCCGTGTTTGAGAGATGGATTCTGCGGAAGATTTTTGGAACTTTGCACATTGGCATTTGCAAGTATCGTAGGCGGGGAAACAATGAGCTGTATGAGCTTTACGGCGACCAGAACATAATGCCTGGTGGATGACATCAGTTAAGAAGCTGGAGAGGGTTCAAGGGTCTGCCCTCATTGGAATCAGTGGGGCACTTCGGACCACACCTACTCTAGCACTCAACGTAATGACGAATGTGGCAACTGTGGGCAGTGCAGGAAAAACTGCTGCTGTACGCGCTGCAATCAGATTGAGGGGTTGGGGCGTTAAGCTAGACTTAAGCTACGGGCACTCTAGCATTCTTAACAACTTTGAGTTCATCCCCATGTACACCCTCGCTAGGTCCAAGCGGAACTTTTTCCATTCATATTCTTTCAAGAGAAGAGTGGGGTACCCCACCCACATATGGAAGCAGGGCATGGCGAACATGTTTACGGATGGCTCGAAGTTGAACGGAAAAGTTGGTGGGGGAGTAATCTGCGAGAAGCTCCCCATCAAGCTCAAATTCAGGCTTCCGGATCGCTGTAGTGTTTTCCAAGCAGAAGTAGCCGCAAACAAGGAAGCTGTGGGTTGGTTGATCGCTTCTGTAATTATGGTAAAGGAGGTTAATATCTACTCTGACAGCTAAGCGGCAATTAGGGCCTTGAACTCGCTGTTTGTGAGATCGAAGTTAGTCGGGGAATGCCTGACTTACCTCTCGATTGCATCGGAATACTTCGATATTAGGCTGATTTGAGTCACAGCGGCATAGGGGGCAAACTGCTGGGCCGATGAGTTGGCTAGACAGGAGTCTCTCGAGATGACTCCATCGCAATATGAGGGGATTGGAGTTCCCTTAAGAACTCGTGGTCTGCTACTGGAAAGATGGGCCTCGCGTCAACTCAGCGTGCGCGGGGCTATCGCGCAACGTGCAAAGTTGCGAGATCCTTCTGGCCGCGGGTACATCGGGGGCGCTCGAGAGAACTTCTAAGGCTAACAGAGTCACAGCCTTCGAATTTGGTAGGTATCTTCATCAGGCATTGTGCGTTAGGTGTCCGTGCGGTGAAGCTTGGGATTGCTTCAAGCCCTTTCTGCAGAAGCTGTCTGCAAGACGAGGTGGAATCATCGCAGCACCTTCTTCTCAGCTGCCTTGCTCTCGTCGGGCTAAGGTTTAAACATCTGGGCTCTCACTTTTTCGCTAGACCGGCGGATATTGCGGGTTTAAATATTACACATCTGGTGAAATTATTCAGTAGCTTGAAGTGGCTAACACAAACGTAAATCGCCACTGTTGGTCGTGATCTTCTAGTCCAATCCCTGGATTCCGTCTGGTTCCTCCCCCTCTCCTGTTTTCCTCCCCTTCTCCGGTATGGTATCACAACGGAAAAATTTTAAATTTTTGACCAAGTGGGTCCCTGGCAAGGGCAGCCATTTAACCTAACCTAATCTAACTTAACCTAGACAGATTGAAAACATTTTAAATTTATTAATTAAAACCTAATATGCAAAACATTTAAGTGATTTTATTGAAAAAAGTCTCAAATAAAGAGAACTGGGTATCGTTCTTAAGTATTTTACGGCGGCTGTGTAAAGCTTAAATAAAAAACCAATGTAATGTTGCCATAATACGCGCACTTCAGTGATTTTCTTTTATTTCGTAATGTTTCGTGTTTTCCTAATTCCTTTTGTTTCTTTTTTTTTTTTTTTTGGTGTTTCTTTTGAGAATTTGTATGTTACGAGCAAATGAAATGCGATGCATTTAATTTTTTTGAATTTTGCTACATTTTCATGGCCATTAACACATAAATATAAAATTATGAAAAGTTTCGCCGAATCCAACCAATGCTGATGCAACTATGAGTGCAAGCATTTCGCCACTTCCACTGAACTGCCGCAAACCAAGGCGGATATTTCTGCCACAGAACGCCAACGTGACGCTTTCAACACGACGACAGGAAACACCGCTTCTGCTTCCGTTGTTGTTCGACAGGGAGGAGACATCTTGAGGGAGAGGAAGTAGTGAAACCTCAGCAATACCGGAATGCACATACACATACACACACACACATAAACATTTCGGCAGACAGACGGATGCTGGTTGAGAGATGACGACCGACAGCCGTGAACAGATTGTTGGAGAATGTCATTGCAGCGGACAGAAAATGTAATATGAAATACGTTGATGCAGTGAAACAAAATTAATGTTGCACAACACAACTCAAACCCACCATTCGACGAGACAAAGTTTTTCGAATATTTCTTTTGTTTTGCCAACATAAAAATGCGCATTAAAAATGGTGGTAGTGGATTTTTCTTTTGTTCTGCTTTGTTTTTATTTTATGGAAGGTATTTTAATAAACACAAATATATGTATTTTCGGTCTGCTACTAATGCAACATTTATTGCTTTCACCATTCCTACTTTGCTCACTTTTTGGGTTTCGTCTGAATGATGACATTGAAATTACATTTTTGCTCTGAGTCGTCGTTTTGGAGTTGTCCAAACCAACTGAATAAATGGCAATGTTAATAGACAAAGGAATGCGGTTATTGGAATATGAAAAAAAAGTAAAATAAAATAAAAAAACAAAAATACAAATAAAAAATATACCTAAAAAATGCTTGGGTTTATGCAATGAACACAAAAAATGGTGAAATTAAATGCAGCATTTTCAGAATTTACACAATAGATAAATTTTCATCGAAACATAGTTTTAATGGAGTTGCTACTGTTATGCATGTACGAGTACACTACCCACCAAGACAGTGTTGAGCCTTTTCGCCAAAAATTCCAACACATTTACAAGTATTTTATTAGTCTCTAATACATTCGCGTTATCAGAATGGCATATACAACATTTTTTAATGGGGAAATCAAATATTTCATTTGATATTCCTTTCCCCTTGTCGGTGTGCATTCTATCTCTCTTTTACCAATAGCAATTTCATATAAGTGAAAAATATATCTACTGTACTTTAAATGCCAAGGCAAATCATTTGAATGCTTATAATTTGGCTGCTCTGAAAAAAGTTTTAGTGTGAAATTTGGCTGTGTTTGTCGTATGGTCGACATAGCCGAAAGAGTAGATGCTTGGCTAACATTTGAAAATTCGTTAGTTCGAATTACCGTGGATGAAACACCGAATTGGTATGTAAAAGTTTTCTAATGAAAACAAAAAAAATATAAATTTTATATATTTCTATATTTTTAATGATAACGAAAATTAGGAGTTTTTGTCATCAGTGTTGATTAATTTTAACGAAAATGAGGAGTTCTTATCATTAATGCTGATTAATTTTAACGATTTTAACGAAAATGAGGAGTTTTTGTCATCAGTGCTGATTAATTTTAACGAAAATGAGGATTTTTGGACATCAGTGTTGATTAACTTTAACGATTTTAACGAAAATGAGGAGCTCTTGTTATCAGTGTTGATTAATTTTAACGATTTGAACGATATAATGTGGCTTTTCTCACAGCAGCAGTAGTAGTATGAAATTTGGCTGTGTTTGTTGTATAGCCCCCATAGCGGAATGAGTAGATGTTTGGCTAAAATTTTAAAATTGGTGAGTTCGAATCTCCGTGGATGAAACACCGAATTGGTAAGTAAAAATTTTCTAATGAAAACAAAAAAATATAAATTTTATATATTTCTAAATTTCTAATGATAACGAAAATGAGGAGTTTTTGTCATCAGTCTGATTACTTTTTACGAAAATTAGAAGTTTATGCTGATTACTTTTTGATAACGAAAATGAGTAGTTTGGCCCATCAGTGCTGATTACTTTTTGATAACAAAAATTAGATGTATGGTTATTAGTGCTGAGAAGTTTGTGATGACGACAATGAGGAGTTTAGTTGCCAGCAGTTATTACATTGTAAGAATAAGAAATGATTAGTTGCCTTGCCTTTAGAGCATAGTAGATACATTTTTCAGCTATAAGAGATTGCTATTGGTAACTATCAGAACTCTCCCATGGCTACAACAAAAATGTGTAGTTGGATGAGGATGGTGATGATGATAATACGAGAGCTTAAATGATAGTCAGCTGTCTTGTAGGATACATACATATGTACATACATACACTTACAGACAAAATAATAGCATCCCCATACTTCAAACAGTTTTGACTACTTTTTTTAATTTTCATTAATTTTTCAGTTGATTCTACGACAAATGTCAAATAAATTAAAGTTTCAAACTTGGTACAAAATTTATGGAAATTCTAAACAATTTTCATCAAAATAAGTTAAGAGATTTAGATTAGTCGGATTTTTTATAAAAATTCCTGGTGTGCAGTCTTAAAGGCCATTCAATTTTAGTATAATAAAGTGTAAGCTTGAAGTAACTCAAAATTCTCGTTGACTTTTAATAATTTTTTTGAAAATAGTGTAGAGATGATGTTTCTTCCATTTAAAGCACAATTTTTGAATTTTGTACAATTTTCGATGAATTTTGTACAATTTTTGATGCATTTAAATTTTTCAGTTTTATTTTTTTTTTTAATTTTAAATTTAAAAATTTTTTTAATTTTCAATTTAAAATTTTTTTTTTTGCTTATTTATATAGATTAAATATTCAAAAACGATTTTTCGAAATTCCGAATGTCCGATACTCGACTAGTGATATGTAAGTATTTTAGGGCCATTATTAGGTTTGTTTTTATGCACTTATGCCAAATATGAACCAAAAACTTTAAACGCGTTTTTCTCGAAACTACGTTTTACGAGCATTGTGACACAGATATAGTCGGTTCTACTGAACCGGTTTTAATGAAATAAAATTTAAATGACGTAAACAAAATTGCCTTATTTGGGCCCGAAGCCATTCAAGAACAGCCATTAGATTCATTGAAAACAACCGTTTGGTGCGGCCTATGGGCTGGAGGAATAATTGGCCCATATTTCTTCAAAGACGAGGCTGGCGCCAATATGGTAACAGAGAATGGCGAAGGCTGTCGCACCATGATAAACGACTTTCTGATGCCGGAAATTTAAGTTCGAGATCTCCAAAACATTTGGCTCCAACATGACGGCGCTACTTGCCATACAGCCCGTGAAACAATAGATTTACTGTGTCGTCGTTTCGGTAATTCAGCAATTTATCTCTAGTCTCGGACCAGTGGATTGGCCACCAAGATCGTGTGATATCACACCTTTGGACTTTTATTTGTGGGGGTATGTCAATTCTAAATGATTTGTGGATAAATGAGCTTCGATTGAGGCATTGGCAGCCAAACTAACTAAAGTTATTCAGGAGATACCAACCCGATTCATTCAAAATTGGTGTTTACGGATGGCCGAATTACGGCGTAGTTGCGGCCAACATTTGAAAGAGATTATCTTTAAAAAATAAATGTCATAAATGGCTCTAAACAAAAATCACTGGAAAATTCCGAAATGAAACGGACTACTAAAATATAAAAACTGAGTTTAAAAATTTTTCTATAATATTAGTAATAGAGAAAAATATTACAAATACTTGCAAAAGACAAAAACTGCAAATAAGTCTTCAAAAGTATTTATGTAATCAAGTCAATGGTGCTTCTATGATTTTTCCAGCTTATTTTTAATGTAAAGCAGAAAATTGTCGCTGACACTTCCAAGCCATTCATCTGCATCTGACTACAGACATTGTCGAGCCACTCAACCAGTGCAAACTTGGAAGCAAATTGTCGGCAAAAATAAAAAAAAAACATGATGAGGGAGGAGATAGACAAAGCTCAACGGCAAGGCAAAGTGTGAATGCAAATTCTTAATTCAATTGGAAAAGTCATCATTTAGCAAAAGCTTCGAATTCACCAAAACAAACAAACAATTCGTTCGTAATAAAATAAGAGTGAGTAAGTAATAAAGAGTGAGTGAACCTCAGTAAAAGTTTGCCGACCGGAAGAAAAACAGACAAACAACCAAATGGAAGAATAATTCCCAGCCTAACCAAATTCGAAGGCGCTATATTGTAGGTGGGGGCGCAAATGTTACAGCTCATGTATTGCGATTATAGGGTGGGGCAGCGGTTGGTTTATTTTTATTGAAAGATATTTCGCATTGGCAAACTTACTTCCTCAGCACAGGCCAAACTCTGCGTTTATTGAAAAGTAGTTTCGAAAGAGGCTTACTTTCGACACTTTACCGTGAAAGGTGGAATGTGAACTTTGGAAAAAAGGAAAAAATTTATAATAGAAAAAAACAACGGAAACGGCGCTTTACTGTAATAGAATTGAATAAGCTCCAAAACTGCATACCAAAATTTGGAATTTTTTTGAAAATAAGAATTAAAAAAGTGGATTCGGGATCAAAAATTTGTGGTATTTTTTTAATTTTGGGTATACAATTTTAAACTTTGATTGTGATTGGTGTTTGTAAGACAATGGGCTATAGTCTTATACAAAATTATGAACATAAACAACAACAACAGAAAAAAACAAATAAAGACATAAGCAATAAAATAAAATAATAATTGGCGGGTATACTTCTGTTAGATGTTTGGCCGAGCTCCCCTCCTATTTGTGGTGTGCGTCTTGATGTTGCTCCACAAATGCAGGAAGCTACAGTTTTAAGCCGATTCCGAACGGCAGATATTTTTTCATGGCAGAAATACACTCGGTTGTTTGCCATTGCCTGCCGACGTGCGACCGCTATTAGAAAAAATGTTTAAAACTGTGGTCCGACCTGCAATGGCGTATGTCTCTGAATGCTGGCCGCTGTCCACTAAGCGGGAGCAACGGATCTATTTGGCGGTGATGAGACTCTGTATATCCTTTTTAAGCACAACTATCTTGAAAATTGCGTACATATATGGAGCGCCGACCCCAACTAAGGGATCATGGCGAGGAAGAAGAAGTGATGATTCTAGATAAGATTCTTGAATTTAATGTCGGAGTTGCATTTAATCTTTGAGGTTGCTTAGAATGAAAAAAATTACTTACAAAAATATTTGATAAAATACGTGTCGGCTTATTTTCCATAGCCTATTAGAAAAATACTATGGATTAACTTTTTTGTTTCTTGATGCCGAATGACTTTCAGGATCATCTTGCAGTTGCTCTATCAAGACTTAAGTATGCTAAACATGGATTAGACATGTGTAGTATATAATTAGTTACTCCCCTGAGTAATAACATTTGTAATATTGTATGCAGCTTCTATATGGTTGATGTGCTAAAGTTGTCGAGTTCATAGAAGTTTTTTCTGTTTAACACTAACTAGAGTCGCGAGCTTACCACAAGAGTCAAATAATAGCCAATATCGAGGACGTCCAACTGATCTGCTGTCAAACTGGTGAAGATGTTAGCGTTTTAATCTCCGACAATTGTTTGATGGCAGCTCTAACAAGTATGGACATTTTTAGCGCTCGCTTGCATAAATTATATAAAGATAATAGTAATAGTGAGATTACACTATATCGTAACAACACGTAAACCCTGCTCTATGATTTCCGCTCGGTATACAACCGACCAACATAATCCCGCAAATATAGAGCTAATTCTCTGACCAGGGAACCTATCTTCGATTGCCATTGTGGTTTGATGAAAAACTTTAAACCGAAATATTTTGAGAAAAGAAGCAGCTTTAGAAAAATAAAATACAGATTTGTAATCTGCACCCCAAAATTAAATTAAAATTTTTGTGAAATTGCACTTGATATTTTACTTAAAGGAATCAAATTATCGACAAAAGTATATGAAAGGGCTGTTATTTTTTCACAGAGGCTAGTCGATGAGTCACCCCACATAACTTGATATTTTACGTGCACTGCAATGGAAAGGCTTACATTTTCTAACGGACGCAAAAATCGAAATAATATCACTTCGCTCTTGAAACGAAGCCCGCCGATGATCCACCCTATAGTAGGAAATGAAGGAAAAGTGAAGAGACTAAAGTACGTAGAGGGGTGTGGCATAGAGAAGCGAAAACGTTAAGACTTAAACAAATGGATTTGATGAAATTACGCCTGGCCATACAGAAAATGGTCATCAACGCGGAAGTGCCGAGTAATGACCAACAGACGTTATCTATTTGGAGACACAGCAGCCGCTAGAGAAAATAAAACAACCAATAGAATAAAAATTAAATTAAAATGTCCACCCACTGCGCTGCGACAAACTGTCAAGAATTTTCATATTTGTTCGCAAGCCAATATCTGCGTGTGGCGAGGCACTGAAATATCACTCCAACCAACATCCCCAGAACATACAGCACCGTTAAGCAGCTGAAACTGCAGGCCATTTTCAGCTTCCATTAAGGCGTTTATTAAAAGCGGAAATGATACACGTTTTTCGCCAAATTTTGTTTTTATATTCCTGCAGTTAACCAACCGACCCAAGAATAAAGCGTGTGAGAGTAAACAAAAAGGGCGGATGGCTTGCAGGATGTTTGCGGCAAATATGGCGGCATTTCCTGTGTGTGACACATAACACATGGGGACGAATTCGAAGCAGCAACGCACACACAGTAAGTAACACCTAAAGCACAGGCATCACCATACAGCCAAGTAAGAGTAGAGAGAAGGCACCAAGTAAGACTAGTCAGTAGCCAGTGACCAAAAATTAGAAATTTAATGCAAGAAAGTTTCGTTTAAAGTTTTAAAGGTTTATTTCCATTTAAGTGAGTTTTTCCTACTTTGTCCCTATAAAAATGGTTGATATTTATAATTAAAACACAGGCACATGTGTAAAAGGTAATAAGAAACTTTCAATTCAAAATGTACCTAAATTTCGAAATCTATTGATTGAACATTTGAATTATTATATAGAAGCTGAACGGCTTCAAAACGAGTAGTTTTAAAAAGTTGAGCGATGCTATGCTAAGTGACCAAATTATTTTAAACATTGTCGTCAGTGCTTCTAGAAATTGGTTTATTTGTAGGCTCGAAACGTAAACTGAAAAAATTAAAAAATATAATAATAATTTTTTGGATTTATTCAATGCCGAAAATTTCGGTAAATTCTTTTAAAGCGAAATATCTTCTTTTCCATATTTGATTCTTTTCAAATTACGTACAGTGAAACTGGGAAAAATTAGTGAAAAATACTACTCTATCATACCTGGGAATCCCACTATGAAACTTTCAGGGATTACTTAGTCTTGTATTCAGTTTTATACATAGTCTTATATTTAATGAAAAAAAAAATTTCCCCAAAAATTTTGAAAGAATTCAAAAAAATGTTGAACACAAAAAAGAACAAAATGTCCCCAAAAATTTTGAACAAAACAATAAAATAAAAATTCCTCCAGAAATTTGGAAAAAAAATAAAATTCCCAAAGAATGTTGAACATAAAATCACAAATACATGTCTCCAAAACTTTTGAGCAGAAAAAAACACATTTTCCAAAAATTTTGAACAAAACAATAAACGAAAATTTCACAAAAATTTTGAAAAAAAAGATCCCAAAAAATTTGAACACAAAAACAAACAAAAACTGTCCCTAAAAATTTTGAAGCACAAGAAAAATTCCCCAAAAATTAGAATAACAATAAAATAAAATTCCCAAAAATTTGAATAAGTCCCAAAAACTTGAACACAAAAGCAAAAATAAATGCCCCCAAAATATTTGAACACAAAAAAAATTTCCGAAAAATTAAAAAAAAAATAAACATAAAATAAAAATTCCCAAAAAATTTTGAAAAAATTCCCAAAAAATTGTGAAAAAATTCCCAAAAAATTGTGAAAAAAGTCCCAAAAAATTTGAACACAAAAATTGTGAAAAAAAGTCCCAAAGAATTTGAACACAAAAACAAAAAAATGACCCCAAAAGTTTTGAACACAAAAAAAATTTCCCAAAAATTAAAAAATACCAGAATAAAATAAAAATTCCTCAAAAATGTTTAAAAAAATCGCAAATTTGACCAAAAAAACAAAAAAAAAAAATACCCCTAAAATTTTGAACAAACAAATAAAATAAAAATCCCCAAAAATTAAAAAAAAAATAAAATTCCCAAAGAATGTGTACAACAAAAGCAAAAAAGAAATGTTCCCAAAAATTTTGAACACAAAATAAAGTTTCACAAAAATTTTTAAAAACAATAAAATAAAAACTTTGAAGAAAAAAATTAATTATTTTCGAAAGTTGGAATATAATATATTATAATATTATAAATGGTGACTCTATGTTCCTACTTGGAACTCTAGGAATACAGAGAAAATTTCACCAAAAACGTTTAACAAAAAATTTTGAAAAAAAATGTTCCTAAAAATTTTGAACAAAAAAATCCATGAAAAAATTTTTTTATTAGAATTTTTATTTTATATCTTCTTCTTCATATATAAAATCCTCGATGAACTCAAAAACTACTGGACCGATTATTATAAAAATTGGTATATATATGTACATATTTTTCCACGCAGAAGGTTTGTAGAATATGCAATGAGCATGTCACTCGCCACCCGGTGGTGCTGCAAGTAGCAACTTCTGCGCCGTTCAACCGATTTTTCGAAATAAACAAAATCAATAAAATTATTTCGAACAAATTGAATATTTATAATACTGATTTTTATTTTATAGTTATATGTATAATGTAAGTTTATTATGGCCGTGTGCTTCAACTTAGAAACACGCTAAGAATACAATATAATTAATTAATGCCACAAAATGTTTCTAGCTTGGAAGCCTAAGAATAAAAAATAAATTACCATAAAAACTTTCAACAAAATTTTTATTTTTTACGATTTTTATATTAAATATATTTATAGTTTAAGCTTATATAATATGTATATAATGGTATGCTCTTTCACACTTGCACTGGCACGCAATAAGATTGCATACCCAAAATTTTTCTAAAAATTTTGAAAACTTTTGAAGAAAACTTCGTGATTTTTTTAATTTTTTACAAACTTGAATTTAAATTATGTATTGTTTGTTGTATTATGAACTATATATTTGTATAAAACATAATAAAAAATTATTATAACTAAAACAAAAAAATTATCTAAAAAAAAATAGAAATAAATTTAAAAAATATAAATAGAATTAAATTAATTAAATAATAAATAAATAGTCTGAACTTTGCAATATACGCCACTTCTATTATTTTGATCACAGTTTATATGGTTTGGCGTCCTTTTGCGCAAAAGGAAGATATTTGTCTTTGACTCTTTTTACTTGTGGTCATAAATATACCGTTGCAGGTCTTACGAACTTCAAAAGAATATCACAGCAGTTAAACTAAATTTCATTAGTATTTTCAGTCCCTATTAATTGCTTAAATAATAGCTTTTTTCTGTTCCTGACTTTCAAAAAATTAACTGCTTTTAAAATTTGCAGTCGACTTTCCAAGAAATTCGATTTACTAAATTGAAATTTCTTTTGTCTGAGTAAACAAAAAAGGCATACGACCCTCCCACATGTTTTTTTGTTCTGCGTATGTTGCTTGAACAATGCTGCCACTGATTTAATTCAATTAAATTACACTTAATTGAGGCACTTGAAAACGAACGTCAAATTTATTGAAGAAAAGTTAAAAGTAAATTTGTAAAAACTCAGACAAGTAAGCTTTTTCATGGCAGTTGCTAAACTTTATCTATCACATTGTTGTTGTTGTTTCAATTCGCATGCCACGAATAAATGAATAAATACAATCGCATATAACGGAGCAATCAAGGAGAAGGGGTTGTCAATTGGAGAAATTTCAACGGGCTCAGTTCTTTGAGTTAATATAAATTTGTAGGTGGTATTGGTGAACATTTTCGCGAAAGATTTCGCCACAACGCGGAAAGAAACTTCAAATTCCAACGCAGAGATCGCCAGAATCGATTGATTAGGCACAATTTGAGCTGTAGCACTCACGGCTGCGATATTTTCGGCACTTCGACCGTTCGCGCGTGGCTTCACTGATTTAGGAACGTTTTACACCGATTTTACTGAATCGAATTTATCTATTATGACGCGCACAGCTTGCCTAAGGTGGAGGATAAATATTGTGACCGAAAATCGAGGTGATTGCTTCTTTGCAGCAAATGCTCACTGATCCAGAGTCCATAGATACAAATTTAAATTTTTTTTTATTTAACGTAATCTAATTGGTAAAAAACGATGGTTATTCCTTCTGATTTTTATTTCCACTAAACGAATTTCAAATCTACAACATAGCCATGCGAATTAAGAGTTGCCTTCTTCGTGAAATCTACGCAAATCGTATTAAAATGGGGCCATCGTCATAGCATTGACAGACAGCGGCGTTAATCCAGATTACTCGCCCAGTTAATCTGATTAAACTTGTAAAAAATAAATAATAAAAAAATAAATAATTGGCGGAGCTCCTTCTATTTGTGGCACGCGTCTTGATGCCGTTCCACAAATGGGGGAATCTACAGTTTTAAGAAGACTCCGAACGGCAAATGGTTGTTTATGAGGAACTTTTTTAAGGCAGATATTCACTTGGACGTTTGCCATTGCCTGCCAAGGGGCAATCGCTATTAGAAAAAAAGTTGTCTATTATTTCATGTCCATGCACGAACAAGATTCGAACCTACGCACTCCCGAAGGGTAGTCACACGCACCAAACCATTTGGCTACGGAGGCCGCCGGATTACGGCTTATTCGATAGTTTTGTTAGTAAAAGATGGGCCGTAGGCAACACATACGGGTATTACCCACCTTGAGACTAAAATTAACTATTTCTTATTCGACCTTAGGTTGTTGTGTCAGTGTTGACATCGAAAAGTGCCCTAATACGCTTAAATTATGAGAATTAAGTCTAGTGGTTAATCCGGATTAGTTGCACTTAATTCTTGAAATCGTTCCGAGTTACGTCGTTAATTTCGATTAACGCCACCAAACCATTCGTTTACGGAGGTCACCGGATTACGCGGACTAGTGAATAGCTGATTTGTTTATTCGATAGTCTATGCTATTAGACCCATTCGAAAAACGGGAAAATGTACTCGAAGTGCGGCTCTTTTGCACGACGATGCGCCCATTAGAATCTCCTGGGATATGACAAAAAATTAATGGACAAATAGTAAAAGAACTACATGACGATGGAATAATATACTTAAGAAACATCTTTAACTCATCCATTAGACTTAAATTATTTTCCGCTTCCATGGATAGTTTCAGAAATAATAGCATTGCCGAAACCAATTAAAGGCGCCAATAAACCATCATCATATGGATCTATAAACTTCTTACCAATTCTTTCAAAACTACTTGAAAACTTGATCCATGATCGTCTTGACCCCATCATACAAGCGAAGAACATAATTCCCTCCCATCAGTTTGCATTCCGACATAAGCACTCGACCATTCAACAAGTGCCTCGAGTAACTAACAAAATCATAAATGAAATTGACAAGAAAAACTACTGTGTCGATACATATCTCCAACCAGCCATCTGCACTCCCTTCTGCTTAAAGACAGGAGGGTTGGCGACAGTCGATCGGACATGACAGGTAACATCAGTTTAGTCCATCTGCAGCCTCTTTCAGCCTGCCGAGGTCGCTTGTGGGTTGTAGTAACCCATTTGCTAACCGTGGCTTTGATGACCGCAGAAGGGAGGGTCAGGATACCCATGTTTCCGGGGGCCCATGTTCTCATCAGGCTATAATGTATACCGACATAGTTCAGCCTGGATTTACAGGACTCGACTACCGCTGATGTAGTTGGGGGCTGTCTTAGGCCATAAGCACAGCTTGGCTGTCGCTGCAGACACATATAGATCTGCCTCTCCATCGGTTTTCCACAACAAAGTTCATCGCTTCTTGAACAACATACACCTCCGCCTCAAACAAAGATGCATGCATTCCAAGAGCAAAGTGCAGTTTTGTCCTGCTGGATTCCACGTAGACCCCAGAGCCGGAGCCATGTTCGGTCCTGGAGCCATCCATTAAAATGCGAAAACAGTGTTTGCCGGGCTCATTTTCTGAGTTTAACCACAACTGAGCCTCTGGCAGCACTACACTGTATCTCTTTTCAAGTACGATTCTTGATGGCATGGAGAGAATCGTGTGATCGAAGTTCATGCTTTCTCTGTTTTCCAATGCCGGACAGGGGCCATACCAGTTCCCATTGTGTTTCAGCCTGCAGATAGATGGCTTTCAAGGCCTCTCCTTGAATGAAAGCATTAAGTGGTGGTAAACCAATCAGATCATCTAATGCCGGGCCTGAAGTAGACGGAAAAGCTCCGATGCAACAGATGGCCACAGTGCGTCTATTACTAAATTTTTCGTTTTAGAAAGTAAAGCACTGATATTTTTGCAATAAATCAGTACAAATAAATAATTAGTGATAAAAACATGAATATTTAGTAGGTGCGCTCTTGGCTTTGATAACAGCAATCCTCTGGAGCTGTGCTCATTCGCCTGTATTTACGGCGCTCAACTCGTGAATTAAAGCATTTTTCAGGGCTGTTTTTGTTAGCAAAACCATGTTACGCAATACTTTTCACCAATATTTACTCACATCCTCGGCACTTTGTACCGATACCAAAAACAAGTAAAAATATCGATGTCACGTTGGTATCGAACGATCACTAATTCTGATATGACTGTGGCATTGCCGTAAAAACATGCACCGGGTATATAAATTTCGGTCCCATCCGAACTTTTACATTTATTTACTTATTTGTTTATTATCATTTTAAAAAGGACCAGCAAATAGAATTAGGCGGCGACCCTTCCTCTTTATCCGTGTAAATGCTAAACTTGCAACGGAGAAGTGGGATAGTGGAGAAAATAGAAAGCCAATAAGCAATCGCCTTGGAGATTAGAAGAGGAAACGCAGCGAATGCAGCACGAAAATGTGCAATAAAAATAAAATTTCGTATGCATGAAGGAAGGCACGGTTTGTGCACCGATGCACCCGATGAAACGGCAGGCATCGAACGGTTGCAGCACCCAACGTCAACATTTGCTTAGCCTTATTCCGTTGCATTTTGCTAACCTCTAAAACGGCAGCACAACGAACGGCCTGGCATGGCAACGCGCGCTTGGCCATTCGATATGCTCCACTATCAAATGCACAGCATCGCAGGCTCACGCCAAAGACCTATAGCCGTAAGGGATACTAAGTTCTTCACCTTATGCTGCGTCAATTGAATAACGGAGGGACAAAGAACGAGGCAAATTGTATTGTAATGAGAAAGTGGAGTAATAGCGGCATAGTGGAGCACATTTCGAGGCGAAGCACATTCGCGCTGGAAGGTGAAACAGAATTCGAATATTAGCTGACGGAAATGGGCATTGGTATATGGCAAATATTGCACGCATTCTTCAGATAAAAAAGACAGAATAATGAAGGGTAAGATGTGGAAAGAAAGCAAACGCAAAAAAAACAAAACAAAATATTTCTTGCCACAGCAAATCACCTAGGGAGCGCATTTAGGCTTTTTTGTGGCACACAGTAATTCTAAAGCCACTTTCCAGTTCTAGCAATTGCCAAATGCAATTGCCACAGTAGGCGTTCATCGTCATCGACATTGCCCGCTTGCTTCAGCGAGATTATCTACGCTTCAAGGATATTTGCAATTTGCATGCAAGAATGTAATAAAAGCTCAAGACTGCTGGCGAGCGCGACTGATTTCGGCTGGGGTGGGGTCTGTGTACGGTCAATATGAGCAAGCCCCAATTGGCGGCTATCTGTTTGTGGTTGGTCTTATTCATTTGGAAAATTTGCATTTTAGAAAAGTCAAAGCTATCGAAAATGTGCAACTACCACTCTTTAACAGTAAGCAGTGGATAAATCAAAATACAGATACTGGAAATGGTAACAAATTCACTAAAGCTGGATGAGAAAAGAAATGATCTATGATGGCTACAAAAATAGTGGGGATTAACTGATAAAGCAGCTTCAATTATGTAATACAGTACTCAGTTTGTAGCACTTTCCGCAGGCTCTGGAAAAATAGAGCTGCCATAAAATTAATAGTGAATAGCATCGCATATCGATGACAGTGTAGGGTGTCCACTAGAATTTGATATTTCCGGTACTGAATATGAAGCTTATGTATGATGAGAGCATTCCAGGAAGATGGAAATTGGCACGTTCAGCGTTTAAAACTGTTTTCTGCGAAAGCCCAGGATAGAATGGGAATTGCATTGCAGCAAGGATCGGTCATCTCCGCAACCTACGTCATCCTGAGTTGGATGTACATCTTGAGAATAAGCCCAATGCTAACATAGGGAGCGCTTGCTTGGGCATCGAGAGTCGCTCTCTCGACAATGCGGGCAGCACTAACTAAGCTTCAGCGCTTAACATGCCTCCGCATCACGGGGGCGATGCGGATTTCAACCTTACAGCTGCAATGGAGATGATGCTCGAGCTGACGCAGAATTATTCAGCAATCTGCCAAGGGTAGCCTGGTGAAAAATCCAGGGGAAGGTTTCGTTAGAGCAAAGTGACGTCATCTAAGAACATGGAATTGCTGAGTCTGCAGCTACCCAAAAGTGATAACACCAAAGTCGGCTAATTCGAAAAAAAGTTCAGCATTGAACTAAACGACAAGGTAAACTCGAATACACCTGCATTTGAAAGGAAACTCCCGGAGTGTACTCTGCACTGATACACAGATGGTTCGAAGAGTCCAGAAGACATAGGCGCTGGAGAGTATATGGCTCCAGAATCAAGCGTGTAGTTTTCCAAGCGGGGATCTATGGTCCGAACTGAGCGAATTGGCATTCTGAGCGACAGTCAGGCGACACACAAGGTTCTGTCATCCTGTGAGATTATGTCCTCACTGGTTCTTAAGTGCATCGAGAAACTGAATCTGTTAGGAACGCACAATCGCATCCAGCTAAATTGGGTCCCAGGGCACAGGGGTATAACTAAGAATGAAGGAGCGGACGCATTGGCAATAGAGGCTGCGACCTCGTCATTAATAAGAGACGAGCTCTTCCTTGCTATGGGGCAACATCTCATCAACCGAAGCTTAGGAGTGAAGAGCTAAAACTACGCCAGGCGAAATCCTTACTGGAGGGGTAGCAAAAAAGAGGCTTAGAAGGCCCCCGAAATTTTTGTGTCCTGTTTTGCTAAAAAGTTCAAGTTAATGTGGTTTTTGTGTTTTTTTTTTGTTGCTACAAAAGAATATTCTGCTGTCTCTATTTCAAGTGATAAATACGCAATCCCAAATCCCGAAAATTTTAATTCAATTAAATTGTTTTTTTGTTTTGTTTTTTGTTACTACAAAAGGGGAATTTTTGTCTCTATTTCATTGATTCGCACGCCTTTCAAATCCCGAAAATCGCGAAACTTTTGTACCGGAACCCCGGAATGTCGGGATTGATATCCCTTTCTCCCATCAGCCAGCATTTTCATGTGGGATTGTCACAACGCCAGCCGCATGAACTACTGCCGCTCCCATCCTTCTCTTTCGATCTGGCCCGTGTGTGGAAGCCATTAGAGGCAGCGTACAAAGTGAATTAAAATGGGAATCAACGCTCTTCATCAGAGTTTTGCGCTGAAAATCTATTTTAAAAGTGAAAAAGTTTGCACACACACCATCAGACATAGGTAAAAATAGAAAAAATATCGAATATGAATTCGAAGCAAAAGCCAAAGTCTGCAATGATTTTCGCAAAAAGTTGCAACCAGTTATTCCGCGACTAGTTGGAGCAAAGCAATTAACACCTATTCACGGCGTCCGTTGGCAAATGCGCTTCCATACGTACTTGTTCTTACACACACACATAGCTGCATACATACATACAAACATACATACACACATACATACGTACATACCTGCATACATACTTACATGCATACATACATACAAATGTGCATTTTTACAAATTTTCAATCATCCTTTTGGTGCTCTCTCGCATGTTTTGCATGTTTTCGCTTCGAATATGTGGCAACTGTTAATGCAACGTCGCAGCCACTGTACGAGCGTGTCCTTTTTATCGCAAAATATGCAAATTCATTGGCAAATCATAAATATTCATGCACTTTTCTTTAAAGCGGAGCAATTTCCTGCCTGCCAATGTCTCAGCTGCCCAGCTGCCGGTGTTGCTGCTACTTTTGCCGAATGTATTTTTACTGGATGCTTGTTTGTGCAACGCTATTGATGGTGCGGTTTCGTAGATCATGATGTTGCTGTTGCTGTAAATGCAAATTTTTTCTTGCTGGTAAACCAAAAAAAAAAAAACAAACTTAAAAAATTTGCAACAGCTTGCTTTGAATGCTGTCGATATGCTGGTTGCTAAATGGCAACAACAGCTACACCAACACCAATAAACAACATGCACACTAAATCGAACGCATCACTATCACCATCACTAATAAAAACAACAAATCACCTTTGATGAAAAGTGGAAAGCCAAACATCCAATTCTATCCAATCGAACTGAAATGAACTGAATTGAACGCCTCAGCGCATTTTCCTCTCAGTTCGATTTTTCGTTTGCTAAATTTTCCATTAAAGGCTGACGTTTTGTTGTTGCTTGATCATCATTTGCATTCGGCCGTGTTTTGCTTTTTTATGTTAGTCGATGTCCGGTACCATTGCAGGGGCGACCGAGTAGCTTACACGATTTGTTATGTTTTCATGTAAAACTGTTTATGGCCAAATTGCCGCTGACGTACGGCTGCTGTTTATGAGTGCTTAGGAATTGAATTTCCTTTAAACATTTTACACACTTTCTATGCAATTGTGAAGGGAAATCGAATTGGCCAAATGTGTGCGGTGTGCACTTATTCAATCGCGCAGCAAAACCTGTGTGACACGAAACTCTCACACAATTACACTTTTT
>JAYXIM010036784.1:0-19444 GCA_037575425.1 Anastrepha fraterculus | reverse complement strand
TTGTATACCACTAGAAAGTAATTAATTGCTCATTATTTATTTTTTTTTAGCTTTGTAACAATATGCAACAAAATTTTTTTTTACACTGTGCAACAGTATTTAATTGTTTGTATATCATTGCGAAACAATTAGTCGCTCTTTATTTATAAAAAAAAAAAATAATTTATACATATTTTAACACTGTGTAACAAAATTAAATTTTTTCCACTATATCATTGCCAAATAATTAGTCGTTCTTTATTTATAATTTTTTTATCTTTGTAACACTATGCAACAAGGTGTATATTTTTACCCTGGGCAACAGTATTTAATTTTTTCTATATCATTGCGAAACAATTAGTCGTTTTTTATTTATGATTTGTTTTTTTACTTTGTAACACTAAGAAACAAAATTAATATTTTTAGATATGACTGCACATTGATCAACTACACATGATAATTATTATTTTTGTTTTTTTCTAATAACACTGTGCAACAAAATTTAATTTTTGTATATCACTGCAATCATCCGCGTTTGATAACTTGAGAAACCCAGATGCTGCTGCTGTTCTTGGATCTCACAAAATGGATCTTACTTAGAAACAAACAAAAAAAAAGAGATCATCACACGAGAGCTGTGGTAGTAAAACGGTGTTGGTCGCTAATTGGGATTATTTCAGTAGAAATACTAAACCACTTCAACAACAACCTTGAGTGTAAGTTCTGCCTCAAAAATTTTCTAGCATCTCAAACGTTTAAGGAAATGAAAACAAAACGTGCCAAAATAATGTCGTTTAAGTGATAAATGACAATTTACAGGTATATAAAATAACTTTAAACGAAAATGAAGGTCCTCCATTTAGACTTTCACCTTTCACGAAGACGTTTTGAAATTTTAGCCAGCACAGCTGCCTTCTTTAGAGGCGCAATCGCAGTATATGTAAGCTCACAGTTTTTCTTGCTATTAACCCTCTGTTGGACACCCGGGTCTGGTCACGCCTTTTTCGACTTTGGACGTGAATTTAGTATATTTTTATTATAGCTAACGACTTGGACTTCCAGGTAGCTCCCGAAAACTCAATTTTCTATCGACTTATGGATATAACCTTTTAAAAAGGATCCTGAAATAGGACGAAAAAAAAGGATTTAAAAAGTTACAACTCCGGTGTATCGCAGGCGATACTCAAAAATGATTTATAAATGCGGCGTATTTGCCAAATATTCTCTTACAAATGCATATAAATACATAGGAGCCTGGCCAGATCAGGGTGCTCAGTCAAAGCTTTTAACCGATTTAATAATAATTGATTATAAATGGTAAGTAATTGAAAGTAACTGAGAAAAGTAGTAATTTCCATTTTCAATAACTTCAATATGGCCATTTAGTCATTTTTTGGAAAATATAGAAATTTTTTAGTCAAATTTGTTTTATTGAACAATTCTGAGACTGAATTTCAATTAATTGTACTAAATGGGACTGAAACCAAAAATTTGTTTGTAGGGGAAAAAGCAAGGTTGCATAGTGTAGCATTTCGAAGAATAAAAAATAAAAAAGTGCATGTAGCGTAGTACACATAACAGAAGTGAAACTTTTAAGGCAGACAAAGGCAAAGGGAGTGACCCGAGAGAGAATGAGAGAGAGAAAAGAATATATATCTAAATAAATTCACAACATTTGCAAAGAATACAAATAGACAAAATTTACAAAAAACGGAGACCTGTATAGGTAAGCGCCGGACACAAACCGTGGCAACAACACGCACTACTCCGAGCGCTTATCACCCGCATAAACGCAGCGATTCCGAGGACCGCAGCAACGGCACAAATTACCAGCATCGGCACCGGAAGGGATAGCACTTTATAGTACGCACAAGCACAAGCGAGAAAACGGAAATAAGCGCCAAAAAGTAGGCACAAAAACAAAATCGCCAAAAAAAATTGGAACCAAAAAATGTCCCAAACGGTACGAGCCAAATAACGCTAAAAACTAGGCTGGAAAAATATATTTCCTACAAGTTTGCACCAACAAAGAAGCGCCAGAAAGGAGGCAGTGTTATTTCTCACTAGAAATTAGCAATCAAAAGGAAAAACTCAGGAAAAAATGCCTAAAATGTATCTGAGATATATATAAGTTATAGCTCTTTATCTCCTTTTCCTCTACTTTGTATATATTTTTCTCTCTCGCGGAACGAAAATGCCCAAAACGTTGCATGGCCTTAAAATTTTACTCTCCATTCTCGCTCGCCTATCAACGCCTAAGAAGTTTCACCGCAACCGGTTTGCACTAGTTGCGATATGGACCAAAGTGTGTAGTATGGAACTGGTTTCTTTAAGGAGACAATTCTCCCTTTTGATGCAGCTTATATTGCACACCTGCGTACAATGTGTTATAATAGATTCGTGTTTGTGTGTGTGTGTGTATGAGTGTATGGCATCTCATCCAAGTAAACCCCTCACATTCTTTTTTCCCACATTTTTTTCCATTACCCATTTTCTTTCACACTCATTTCTTTGTTCGATTTTTTAACCTTTTTAACTTTGCGTAACTTTCAAAGTGGATATTAAAAAAAAACTCATTCACGTAGATAGTGAAGGCAGTATCCTTTGCGCCAAGTTCTGTGCACTTAATTTCTTGCATTTCCTCCTTCATTCCGCCGGCATGACTTTTCAGCGAACGGATTTTTATAACAAAAGAAAAGTCGTTAATGTGTGGTTAGTAGTGGGCGGAAAAAAATGGAGTATAAATAAGCCTGACAGCCTCATTCCGTTTCCTTTCCCTTTTTCCATTTTAATTAAATTTGGTGGGGAGTAGAAATTACCTACGTATTTTAGTTAAAAAAGCACCCAAGAGATGTCAAAGCATTCACGTAAAGAGTGCTAATCGATGAAAAAAGAAAGAAAATTGTATCAGTATCAGTTCAGCTAAAATATAAATTTCCCAATAAAGCAGACATCAAAAAAAGTTTAGCTGCTTCTTTTTTGCTTCTGAAAATCAAGCTAGTTAGGCAGCTAAAAGTAAAAAAAACTTCTTTTCATTGGCCATTTTGAAATTTTAGCGCATTATTTTGATGAATTATCATAGCACTCTTAGTAATTCGAAACACATTTAAAAGGATCTGGAAGAAGCTTCAAACATGAGTTTAAAATGAAGTCTCTTTCTTCTTTATATATATTCCCTCTCTTTACCACGAAGTTTTGTCCTTTATTTATTCCAAGTCAGGGAGGTACTTCTGTACTTAACTTGATTCTTCCGTTGCATTCTAGTTACATCTTCATGACATACACATACACTGGATCATTCTCTTGTACAGGTAAAACAAAATTTAAAACATGGCTGTTATGTGGGTAAAATGGTTGAAGTACCAGTCTGGCACAGAGCTGTTGATGTAATGGACAAACATCACAGCTTCTACAATGGGAATTAAATGATAAACCGAGCTTTTCCGGGTATGTGCCGATCGTCCAATGACCAGTAAACAGACTAACGAGTAAAGAAATTGAATGGCGTGGAGTCTCCAGAACTTCATGCGCTCTGCATCGATTATGCTGGGGCCAAAGGATTTTTAAAATAGCACACGAAGAAATGAAACTCCATCTGTCTTGCGCTACTACGAGAAATAAGATTTTGAATTCCTCTCTAGCAACAGTCAAAGGGATGCTGATGTCTAGCTACGAGGCCTCTAAGACCAATTCAATCGACTCCTTCCTGGAAAGGTCATCAGGAAATTCATTCCGCTCTATGTTCCCATTTCCTCGAACCAAGATCAGAAAAATGTTATCTGCAGACCTAAGAGATTTGATCTACTCCTTGTAGGAGTTGTTGACTAGTTCGTATCTGCACGATCACCGTGAGTGCCTTGATCGCTGATTGACTATCGGAGAAAATGTCAATATCTCCCTCGCCCCAAGTTCGCTAACCTCTTTGCATCATTCAATGGAATAATCCGCGAAAAAAAGCTCTCACTGATCATCGAGAGCAGAATGGATCGCAGGATCAAAAGCTCTCTCCTTTCACCAAGAACGGAGTAATCTGCAAAAATTATTTTTTTTTGTTAAAGTGTGAGAAATAAATAATTTTGATAATCCTGTAAAATTATTTTTCTAAGCATTTCGCATACCTGCAAGACTTTGGAGTGAAAAATATTAGCAGTATTCTACCGTTTGAAGGAAAAAGATAAATTGGCTGATTTAGAGAAAACCCTATTCCGACTCCCGATTCCATCGTGGGTCTATCAGTGAAGATAGAGGTATGAGCAACGGTACAGATCTTGCCGTCATTCCCATCCGGCCTACTTGGAAACATTACCTTGGCAAGACCCTAAAACTCCAGTTTGCAGATACAGAGATCAGAGAAATACGACGTTAACTGCCTGAACACGGTACCATGACTTGGAGTAAGTGACTTGAAAAAATTTCTTAAAATCCGCGAGAGCAGGGCAGCTAAGGAGAAGGTGCTGCGATGACTCCACCTTACCCTCCATACAGTTTACGCAAAAAGGACTCGAGATAATTCCAAGTCTCACAGCCTGTGAGAACACTCACGAAATTCGAGAGCTGGGATTTTTGTAGCCAGAAGGAATTCGCGATCTTACAAGGAC
Organism: Anastrepha fraterculus; assembly: GCA_037575425.1. Classification (NCBI taxonomy): domain Eukaryota; kingdom Metazoa; phylum Arthropoda; class Insecta; order Diptera; family Tephritidae; genus Anastrepha; species Anastrepha fraterculus. Next base: position 14,867 of record JAYXIM010036784.1, on the reverse strand, counting down.
ATAGCACTGCTCTTGCTCCGAGGTCTACGTGGAATCCAGCATGATAAAACTGCACTTTGCTCTTGGAACGCATGCATCTGTGTTTCAAGTGGAGATGTATACTGTTCAAAAAGCGATAAACTTTGTTGTGGACAACAGATGGACAGGCAGATCTCTATGGGTCTGCAACGACAGCCAAGCTGTGCTCATCGCCTTGGACAGCCCCCAACCACTTCAAGGGTAGTCGAGTCCTGTAAATCCAGGCTGAACTATGTCGGTAGACATAATAGCCTGATGCTAACATGGGTCTCGGGACACGTGGGTATCGCGGGTAACGAGATCTCTATCTCTTTAGCTAGGAAGAGCTCTGAAACCAACTTCTTTGGCCCGGAGCCCGTTCTGTTACTCTTTTCTGCAGTCATCAAAGCCACGGTTAGCAACCGGGTTACTCTAACTCACAAGAGAGCTTGGCAGGCTGAGAGAGACTGCAGATGGACAAAAGTGATGTTACCTATAATGTCGGACCGACTCGCAGATCTTCACAGATCCTCCTGCCACAAAGCAGAGGGGACTGTAGGAGGCTGGTTGGACTGATAACGGGCCACTTTCTATGGGTAAAGCTTATTGAAACGGTAGGCATCTCAGACAGTGCACTCTGCCCAGCATGTGGGGAGGATGAGACGGTGGACCACTTCCTATGCGTCTGCCCCGCTTTCGCTCGAATTAGTTTGAGGTCTTTGGCACTGATGTGTTAAGAAGCGACCACCTTGGCTCCTTGGCACCACAAGATCTACTCAGATTTCTTCGGAGGTCGAGTAGATTTAAAGAAAATTAAAAAGGAATCCGAGTGTAATAGAATGAACCTAATTGTGCTTCAGTGCCGTACTTGCTAGTTGTGCCGACAAAAAAAAAAAAAACAAGTTTGTGTAAGAAGCAAAGTAGTAAGAAGTGCACATTTATATTGCCGTAAATGTATCGGTTCATCAAATAGACGAAGTCACATTTTCATCACTCTAGAAAATAGCCCATGCGGGTGTAAGTCCAAACCTTCTTTATTACCTGCAAAAGGGTTTTATCGAAGGCAAAAAATTTATTATGGATGGAAAAGTATTTTCAAAAAAGCAAATTTTTGTACTTCCGCAAGCCAGGTGGGTTTTTCTTTTCCTTTTTTACTTAACCAACATTTATACCTTTGCATATTTTTGTTTTTCAAAACAACTTTTAATTAAAATCTAAAATTAACTTCCCTTTATAAATGAAAAAAGAAAAACTCTTCATCGGAAGCTTCCGCAACACTAAGTTATGAACAGAGATGTGAAAACTTTTCATATTTGTTTCCGAGCCCTATGAGTATGTAAATAATTTCATGTTATGCACCACCTAATATGCGCTTGTGTGAGTGCACGAGTCGCATTTATCTGCTTACTTCGATAGTATTTGGTGCTGCACGCCAACACCAACGCCAGCGATGGCAACTTTGACAATGATTTTGTAAGGTTGAAATTACCGAGCGCTCAGTGCCAACAGCGTTTGCGAAATTCTGAGCATGCAGGTGTGCGCACACAAACAAAGCTGGCATACGGTTTCAAATGGAACAAAGGATTTAGATTGCCAAAGCGCTGCCACTAGCAAATTGCGAACGCTAACAAACACAAATATTTGCGACCTCGCAAATCGCTCGAATAATTGTATTTGTAATAGTGGAGTGTATTTACCCCACAGGGCATGCCTGGACCAGTGAAGAAAAGTCTGGTTCAAAATTAGTATAATTTCACCAGTTGCGCATTGGTTGAGAAGTTCCCCTGCGAAGGATTACCCATTGAGCAGAAATGTAGGTTTCCGTATAACTGCTGTGCCTTCTAAATGAATGCAGGCGCTTTTAAAGAAGTATGTGGAAATCAAAGTTCTGGACGCATTGACAGCGAACTGTAATATCTGTATGTCTGATGAGCCGGTTGGAAAAGGCTTCCGTGAGAAAAGTTTTTTTATTAAGGTGACTAAAAGCTTTGAAATACGAAAACTGGGAGACTTGTCTTTCGACTTACCCATTAAGATAAGCCTATCCTAACTATGCCTGCGAAGCAATGAGACTTCAGCAAATGAAAACTAAAAGCAGTTTAGGATCCAAGGATCGAACCTATGCTTAGTGCCCATTTCATACATTTCCTTTTGAAACTTCTTATATTGATTCTTGTAACGGACAATTTTATCATCAAACTACTGAGAATTATATAAGTCAAGGAACACTTGATCATCTTTATAAGATTTTCTTTGAGAAGCTCCCTACAGTATTTCTAAAAGGGTATATTTCTATTAACAACGGCTGTTAATCAAAAAATATTTCTTTCTTAGAAGACCTTCTGTTTGTCTTGTTACACTTAAATCGTTTCCCAATTTTGAACGGGCAGCAGCCATACCTATCCGCACCAATGCATTAAAGACTCTATTACAGGGTGCGGCACTCGAAGTGTAAGCAACTTCAGACCGCTCGCATTAGCTGTCTGTTAGTTGGCTAAGTGACAGTCTAGACTCTAGAGTATTGTTTACAAGCGCGCGGAAACATTTTGCCGAGAGTAAACGCGAAAAACGAAAATCAGTAATGGATTTCAAACGCAAAAGTGTGAGTGTCATATATCATAACCTCCGATTGTTCGTGAGCTCGAGCACCTTAAAGTAAATAAAATTTTTGTTTATCGCACCATTACTCGTTACAATGATACTGGTAGCATCGCGAAACGTCATCGAGGTGGCCATCAAAAGACTGCAACGTCACGTGAAATGGTTCAAAAAGGGAAGAAGCGACTTGAGCAAAATTCCCGACGAAGTGTCAACCAAATGAAAAAATAACTAAAAATATCTGACCATAGCATCCGCCGCATACTGAAAAATTATCCCAAAGTCAAGCCTTACAAGATCCAAAAGGCGCTTGATCTCACAACCAAGCAGCAACAAGTCAGACTTGAGAGAGCGAAGAAATTGCTTCGTTTCGCCGAAAGCGGTCAACTTCCGAACATTGTATTTTCTGACGAGAACATTTTTCAAATTAAGCAATTCGTAAGCTCCCAAAACGATAGAATTTATTTGACCCATCGTTCATGCTAGAATTTGGGTCATCGATTGGCCGCCAAGAGGCAGCGCCTGCTACAGGTAACCGCAGATGGACAAGAGTCTGGCGTCATGGTAAATGCAAAACATTATCGGGAAAGTATTATGGAGAGTGCTTTGAAGCCGTGGGCAGACGAAGATTTCGCAGACATTGGACATTTCAGCAGACCTCGGAACCGTCTCACAAAGCTCAAGTGAACCAAGAATGACTAAAAAACAACGTTCCGAACTTCATAACGTCCATACAATGGTTCTCAAATTTACCAGACGTAAATCCGATGGATTATTCTCTTTGTGCCATTTTAGAGAGCAAAGTCCGAACTAAAAGATTCAACAGTCGCGAGACGCTGAAAAAAGCCATTGAAAATAAGTACAGTAACTCAGATTTGGACACTCAAAAAATCGGAGAGTTCTTCTGGGAGCACATAAAGCGCTAGATTATACAGTTCCATATTTCCGTTTTGAAGGTCCGCACAAAACCTAGAAATATATGAATGAGATGAAGCCACAGACGGCTGCAGATTTAATATTAGTATACTCACTTAGTCAATATGCTCAATCCAACCCCGCTCTATCCTGAGCTGTGATGTGAAGAGGGCATAAAAGACCATGAGGTTGAAGTGCTCATCTGAACCTGTCTATTGTAGCGTATTTCAAACTGCGCTTATAGTTATAAAAGAAGCTGACTTAAGGGTCAAGGAGTAGCCCGTCGTGGCACAACTAATCACTATCTACTCTGATAGTCAAGCTGCCATAAAATATCTACAGTGCCACTTAGGTCGAATCAATCGAATGCGAACCTATTCTAAATGAGCTGGCTAAGCGGTATACCATTAACGTGGTCTGGCTGCCTGGAAACAGAGATATTCCTGGAAATCGCATCGCGAATGAAATGGCTAGGAGTGAACTGAACTTAAATCAATTAATTTTTCTCAACATGTAAACATCCTCCATTATCCTCAGTCAAACTCTGGATCAGAACAGTCTATAACGTACAAAACACTTGTCAAAATATGGCATTGCTCTCTGAACTCTCTCTTCTTTGGTTGTCTGTCTAGAATCGGTTGCCATCCAGAGTATTTTATCATTTAGCCGAGAGACGAAGTTGCTTCACTACAGTGGAAATTAGAGGAGGTACTTCAGTTCAAGCTAGTAGTACCACAACGGGTCTTTATGCCTAAGTATAGTTCTCTTTTACTTACTTCGATTGTACAAGACACTTTTCATTTCTCCGTTATCATTGCCACGAATTCTTTAGCAGACGCTGTAGTTCTGGCTAATTCGTTAGGCTTCTCATTATCGTGTATGTGCACGCGCGATGTCGATCCCCGACAAGGCTGAAATGCTAACGACAAGATTAACTACTTGCAAGTACCCATACTTTTTTACTCCTTTACTGTTGCTTGTCAAGCCCCCTTCAAATGATCTAAATGCCTAATTGTACCACTTGCAATATTCTAATTGTTTGGGCTTCTTAGTACATCAGAGAGAATTCCTGCTCTTATACCTCTACTTCTTTTGCGAATCCTCGACATAAGGCATATAAAATTAACCACTTGCTTGTGTCAAAAAGGAAAGAAGGGTACACTACTAGTCATTCTAAATTCACCAAAAGGAGACCAGTTCACTTCTAGCTCATTATACTGTAGGGTACCAACTGTAAGCTCGCAACTTGCAGCATACCCGCACACCTGCCTGCGCAGATATCTTACCGCCGACGATGTGCAGGTATGCGAGTGTCAAAGAGCAAATGAAAAGCAAGTCAGAACTTATTCGAACATAAATTTTAGTTGTGTGTGATATAATGAGAAATTCCGGTGGTTTGCCATAAATTGTGGCTAATGGCGCAAGGCTGCTGGAATTTTTATTGAAACTTGAGCAAAAATCTAGCATTACAAATGTCACAGTTTTACACATTTGCGGCGACTTTGTTGGAGGATGAGATGTTTCTTTGAATAGAGTTTTTTTTTTAATAATTCAGGGATTTGCGGATTTAGTCTATGAAACAGTAATTTCTTACAGACTAATTAACAATAAATTATATTTGACATAATTGAAATCATTGTTGCGACTGATACTCGATTTTTCTAAACTGTTTCAATAAATTTTTTATTTTGTTACTCGGAGTCCTAGGAGGCTAATCACTGAAAGTATTTCCCATCGCTGGCTACTACTTTTTCCCATCTTTCTGGTAGATCTCGTATACCGTCGCGGTAAAACTGCTCATCTTTTGAGGCCATCCACTGATCAAGCCCTTTTTTCATGTCTTCGTATGAATGGAACTGCTGGTCAGCTAGACCATGTGCCATCGATCGGAACAGGTAATAATCGGATGGCGCAATATCTGGAGAATATGGCGGCTGGGGTAGGATTTCCCATTTCAGTGTTTGAAGGTAGATTTTAACGGGTTTGGCAACGTGAGGCCGAGCGTAGTCATGCGGTAGAATCACTTTTTCATGCCTCTCCGCGTATTGCGGCCGCTTCTCGCGCAGTGCTCGGCTCAACTGAAGTCGATACCGATCCCCAGTGATGGTTTCGCTTGGTTTTAGTAGTTCATAATAAACAACACTAACTTGATCCTACCAAATGCATATCATAACCTTTACAATGTGAATATTCAGCCGAGGTGACGACGTAGAAGCATGACCGTGCAGTCCCCATGACTTTCTTTTCTTTGGATTGCTGTAATGAATCCATTTTTTATTACACGTCACGATGCGATAAAGAAAACCTTTCCTTTTTGCCGCTGGAGCAGTTGTTCACAGACGAAAAATCGACGTTCAACATCCCTTTGTTTTAACTCATAAGGAACCCAAGTCATCTGTTTCCGAATCATTCTCAAAGCATGCATTGGAAATGGATTGCCGGGTAGCTCCTAATACTGAAGCAAGCTCTTCTTGCGTTTGACAGGGATCCTCATTGAGCAATGCCTCCAATTCAGCGTCTTCGAAGGTTTTTGGCCTTCCTACATGCGGACGGTCGTCAACAATAAAATCACCGTCTTTGAAGCAACGGAACCAATCTCGGCACGTTGTTTCACTTAAAGCAGCGTCTCCCTAAACTTTTTGTAGCTCTCTATACGTTTCAGCCGCGGTTTTTTCCGAATGAAAGAGGAAAATCAACACTTCCCGCAAATTACGATTATTCTGCACAAAATCAGACATTTTCATGTTTTTTTATTTTGAAGTACAATCCTTCCGGTTAATGATGGAACACAACTTCATTCATATGGCTGCCTCGGCTAGCCATGCACCATCCCATACGATCGGTCCAATCTTTCAACACATTTTCGATTGTATGCGGCTGTATTTCAGCTATGACATCGCGTATGTTGGTCTTCAGTGCATCAATTGTTGCTGGTTTGTTGGCATAACACTGGTCTTTGACGGCACCCCAAAGATAATAATCCAACGGCGTCAAATCGCAGCTCCGAGGCGGCCAAACGATATCAGAATTTCGGCTGATAATGCGACCTTCGAAGACAGTGCGCAAAAGATTGATCGTAGCATTCGCTGTGTGGCAAGTAGCGCCATTTTCAAAATAAAGTCGCAATATTCCCCAGCGTTCTTTGAGCGTATACACAACCATTTTCGTTCAGCGGAAGAATACAACTAATTTTCTGTCAAATCAGATGACAGCTAAGTGTTACCATTCTTCAAATAATACCTAGTTCAAATCCGTAACGATAGATGGCGGGCCCTATATGACTGAAGAACTTAAAAAACAATCAGTTACTCAGGCCTCAAAGGCACGTGAATGGGGAAGCTAACAAACTGCTCAACACATCAGGCCTAGTCCGACGACTCCATCGAATCAAACCAAATGATCTGGCATGATGGCTGTTAACTTAAGGAAGGGACTATGAAAATCTCTTCACAAAATTCTCTTTATGTTACCAAAATTATACTACTCGTTACTTTATGTGCAACTAGTTGCAGTGTCAACAAACAGTGTTATGTATTTTATATTTTATCTAAAAAAAAAGTAAAAACAAAAAATAAATTTACTTCATCTTTTTTTGCCACTATAATTTTTGAGATATTTTTTACAAATTCAAATTTGGCCTGAATAAGTGTTGCTTTGGAGGAGAAGTATTGAAAAAAATAATATCTTACTTTTAGAAATTCTTCAAATTTTGTGTTAATTTTTATGAAATGCGTTGACTAGTCCTTGAAAACTATGAAGGATAAACGGCAAATCAAATTAAGAGTCTCATTATGTTGTCGACACATGAAATTCTAAAATTTTCATAATTGCTTTATCCATCGGTTTGAAGGGACTAAAGCAGACTAGTTCGAAACTAGTAACGCATCTCACTGTCTCAATTTGTTCCTGCCAAGCCCAAATACATGCATGTTTGTAGCTTAACTTACATACATACAGTTATTTATATGCAACAATAATTCATATAGAAAATCCCTTCTTAAACTGGCACCTTTCACAATTAGAATAAATTTTCTTGTCGGCTTATTAGATGCATTAAATGTTTGCTTTGTGAGTCTCCAATTTCGTTTGTTGACTGTTGTTTCATGCTGCTACTCGCAACTACATAACTGTGCCTTCTCTGGCGGCTGTTAATGTATTTGTTAGTAAACAAGCATATAAATTTTCGTGAATAATCCTTCAGGCTAAAGTCGGCATTTGATTAGGTAATTACCAACAACATTCCTAGTAGTTCTGTGTAGTGGTGACACAGAGGGGAAATTGAGATGCAAAGGGGTTGTTGTTGCCTGTTGTAGAGAAAACTGTGTACTAAATTTGTATATGTATTTGTATTTGTATGTGTTTTGTTAAGCACGAATTGAAATACTAACGCTAGAGGCAAGCACAACGTAACAGTTTACTAACACAAGCGCAATGTTTTAAGAATATTTTGCGATTACCGATTCGGATGAAAATAGAAGAAAATATCAATGTTTTTCACTTCCTTTGGGGCAGTCTGGTTGTCACTGCAGATTGGGACCTTCTACCTGCTCCACTTCCTTTCACTTAGTCATTCCGCTGTAGAATGAAAATAAAATATCTCTCAAAAGGAAGTCAGTTAAAAAAAGGTGAATCAGTCAAATTATCGTAGCAAAGTTATTGAGAAATAGTGAATTGACACTAAACCTAAAGTTAACTGAACTTCCTACAGGGATAGCGCCTCTACCGCTCAATTCTTTCATCTACTAAATACTTCCTGTGAACAGATTCACTGGTTTCATTACTAATTTAAATATTTATGATATCTTGTGACACTCACCCCGTTGCAAAATTATAAGCACACCCTTATGTAATCTGCAGAGAAGAAAGGGCGTGGTACCTCAAGTCATAGGAAAAGTAAGCTGTGTTGAAACATCGGCATCATTCAAAAGTTGCCACTCAAATGATCTCCTACCCAAATTGATGGCCAAGAAACTCGTTTCGTGTATTTTTGGACTGTCTAATATGCCAAGCATTTAACTTGGACCTCAAATATTAAGGGGTTAGGGGTAGTCAGAGGTTCGAAAAATGATGATTTTCAATCATTTTTTTTGCTAGTCAATTGCTTTATTTAAGAAAAAAATTAGTAATGGTAAAAGTTATGGCTGTTTATGTGGAGCCCGTTTCTCCAGAAGTCACTTGCGGTGATCATCACAAGTCCTTGGAGGTTCATCTTAAATCAATCGGAGAAGAGAAATTAGTTCTTTTAATAGATAAACTTATGCCTGATAGAAGCTTTTTCTTATATTTTTTTCAAAATTAACAATATGGCGGTCTCAGTAAATATTTTTCAGATTTTCGAGAAAAAAACCGACAATTAATTGCGATTAAGCGATTAAGCGATACGCCAGAAGCTTCGAGAGCTTATCTGGGAGGTCCTATCACGTGTATTTTATATGCCGGAAGCTGGAGTAAAGCAATTATCATCTACTCAAGAATTTGCAAAATTTTCTTGCTGACACAAAAATCCTTAAAAGAACTGATGGAAAATGAACTGGTTAAGTGTTTTTTCAATTAGGCTAAAGTACTGTTCTAAGCGCGGAATGTGTGAATGAAATTTGCCCACCAAAATGGTACGTGACTGGTATAAATGAGATTATCCTTCAAGAAGCTAAATGAATATGCTGAAAAAATTATCGGTAACTATCAAGGCGGCTTCAGGGCAGAGAGATCAACAACTGACCAATGTTTTACGCTGTCCCAGATATTTGAAAAATGTCAACAATACAAAATTATGTTATGTTGTCTTTTTATAAATACAAAACTGTAATAAGCCCTACACTTAAAATCTGATTGCTGAAATCCAATCCAATCTGATCAGTTAAAATGTTTTGATAGAAAGATTCTAAGAAAAATATATTGACCATGACTTGAAGACGGCACTTACCGTATTCGGTGCAACGACGTGTTAGGCACACTAGTCAGGGGTGCAAAAGTAATCAGGCACATCAAAGCGCAAAGAGTTCGATGGTACGGTCACATTCTACGAATGAGCAACGATACGAGGGGTGCCTTTTATATTTAATTGTGTTTCAAAATATTCTCCATGAAGATCTATACACTTTTGCATGCGTTTGAACCAATTGTCGAAGCACTTTTGCCACTCTGAATGAGGTACCTCCACAACATGCATTCTGAATGCCGCCTTCAGGTGTCGAAAAACGTTGACCTCTCAGTTTGTTTTTTACGTACGGGAATAAGAAGAAGTCATTCGGTGCCAAGTCAGGACTATACGGTGGATGACCCATCAATTCGATGTTTCGGGTGCTCAAAAATGCAGTTGTTTGAGCCGATGTGTGAGAGCTCGCATTGTCCTGGTGAAGAGTGATCCGTCTTTGGCGATTGGTTTTCCTAATTTCTTGGAAGACAACTGGCAAACAAATGGTTGTGTACCACTCAGAATTTACTGTTCTGCGTTGTTCTAGTGGTACGGTTGCGACATGCCCAGGCGGTTTCCGAAAAAACAGGCGACCATTTGCTTGGAAGTGCTTCGTGCGCGAACAACTTTTGTTGGATTTGGCTCATCTTGAAACAACCATACAGTCGACTGCTGCTTACTTTCGGGCTCATACGCGTAAGTCCATGCTTTATCACCTGTCACGATGTCATAGACGTGTGTCGAAGCCCCGCGATCGTATTTTATGAGCATTTCCTTCGACCAATCGACACGAGCCTTTTTTTGAGCGATTGACAAATTGTGTAGGATCCAACGCGAACAAATTTTTTTGACAGTCAAATGTTTATGCAATATTGAATGTATGCTGGTCCCACTAATGCCTGAGATTGTCTCAATCTCACGATAGGTCACATGACGATCTTGCAATATCAGTTCGCGCACAGCATCAATGGTTTTCGGAACAACAACTGATTTTGGTCGACCTTCACGGAATTCGTCTTGGAGTGAACTACAACTACGATTGAATTCACCATACCATCGATAAACACTGGTCCTTAATGGAGCTTCATCGCCAAAAAATGAATTAAGTTCATCCATGCAATGTTGCTGAGTTAATCCACGTCGAAAATTGTAAAAAATAATCGCACGAAAATGTTCACGATTTAATTCCATTTTTGGACCGAGATGGATCTTTTAAGTTACTATAAACAACACAAATAGCGCTGGTATTTCAAAACGTTCTGAGTACGTAAAAGCCAAGAAATGTCAAACTTTGTGATACAGCTGTCAGTTGCCAGATTGCAACACCAGGGTTGCCAAATCCTGCCAAATAAAAGGCACCCCTCGTAGAGCTATAAAAAATATCTTCGAAACAAATCCACAATGCGACAGAAGAAATGACCGGCCGACAAAACGATGGAGAGATGACATTGAAGGTGACTTTGGAGCTATGGGAATGTCTGATATCGAACGAAAAGCTAATGACGGAATGACATGGAGGAGAAATGTAACGGAAGCAATGGTTCACCCCGAACTGCGATGCTATGATGACAATGATGATGATGATCATTTCTATGTGAATTTTACTATCAAAAAGGCTCAGAAATTTTTACTTGACCTAATATTTCCATACATTCGTATGCTCTTCGCCCACTCTTGCACATATTTTTGTTGTTTCACTTAACCGCAGAACTTTAATCATTCTGTTGTTGTCAGCTATCGTCTAAAGCTGTTAAAAATATTATCAGCAATAATAATTTTGCTAACCACAAACATTTCTCTGCTTACGTGATGTGCCTAGAACTGTAAGGATAAGAAAATTGTTCGGCACCGCATTGCCGACAAGTGCGACTTGATGTTGTTTGGAAAACTTAGGTTTGCGCAGGAACTATTCATTTGCGTAGGCAAGGCAACTGAGTTTTTAACTCACACACACACTCGCTCACAAAACCGATGCAGCTTGTGCATCTCCATTTATGTTTGCGAATATTGCTTAGTATTATTCATGGAATTTCACATACGAATTAGCTGTCATGCTGGTAAGTAACCGGTGGATTTTACGGTTAAATATTTTCCTGTGAATTTGTATTTTTCTTTTGCTGCGAAATTTTTTGAAATATTTTTGCTTTTGTAGGCCACGTGGAGCGCAAAATGAGAAAAAAATTAGACTGTTTCTTTGAGTTGTATTTCATATCAGGCCCTTTGAATGCATTTGGATCGATCGAGCGTCGTTACCGAAGGAAATGTTTTAAATTTGTCGTATATTGTTACGTATATATTTTTTGCCAACCATTTTTTCTATCCATGCATATACATTTTTCCACCTAAGAAACACATTTTAAAATACACATTCCTGAGTCTGCTTGGCCGAGGGTCTCTTTAGTGTTGTGCTATTATACATAGAAAGGGAGCTACCATTTTTATCACCTCAAAGCACTAGTAGAGCTTTAAAAGAATCATTTTCCTGAGCAGAAAAGCATTAAGAGTCTTCCCATTGTAAAACATTTTTCATTTTCCATTATTTGATTTTTCATGCTTTCAATGGACATCGAGTTGGGCACCCATCGAATATTTGCTACTCACAAGCTTACCCAACTACGTAATAAAATTATATTACATAAACAATTTTACCTGCGTTCCAAAAATCAATAACAAAATTCGAGTAATAACCACTCCGCCGCAGCAATAAAATGTCATGGCTTATTGAACATAAAGTTACTCATACGACATGGCAAAATATAATTTATGGCACATTGCATCGTATGGGTGTGCCTATATATATAACTAATAGTGGATGCTGATTATGTAATATATAATACTGCAACGTGCCAGTAATGTTGCTGTGCAAATATTTCGCATATTGAAAAAAAAAAAATATTTTGAAAGTTTTGCTGTTAATGTTTGCTTGAAAGCATTGCTTCTCAGCTTATTAGTCATAATCAGTAGAGCAATAAATGATTAGAATCTCTCTGAATAACTGAGAATTTTTCAAAACATCTCTTTTGTTTAAAATTCGGCTCTGAATTCTTCTATCATAATTGGTTTTAAACACAAATTGCCAGCAGTTCTTTCTAAGCCAAAAGTTCAGCCAAAACATCAAGGACGTTCTACGCGAAAAAAGATAATCTTCGATCAAAGGGAAGCCCCTCAGAGACACAAGAGTTTAGCTTATAACATGAAAGCTGGCTACGAATACGGTGGACCCGGACGTAGGTCCTTTCTGGATGTCGTTCTGGGCCCTCCTGAAGTAATGCAGAAAGTAGTTCCGGGAAGAGTGTCTCCCCAGAAGGAAAGAACTGATTGTTTAAGTGATCACACCACTCAATGCAGTAAATGGCAGAAGATGTAAATGTGAAGACATTTTAGCCCTACCTCACACACCAAAAAGTAAAAAAATGTTCGCCCGTATAACATAAATATTTGGCTTTTGGTCAGTGAAATTTTACTTTGAGTAGAAAAATTGTTATTTAATTCATTCAATCAACAGATGTTTTTATTTAGAAAAGTCGTTACATATAATATATTTTATAAATTAATAAAATATAAAATGTTTCACTAGCAAACCAATTTCCGTTGTAAATGTCAATAACTTTACAAAAATTATTAAGCAGATTTTAATATTTCTTACTTTCCTTTAAAAGTGTTGGTTGTAGAAGATTTGTACGTAAAAGTCTTAATAGGGAAGCCTAACTTTTTGTAATTCAAAATTGACAATTTACTAAAGAAGGTAGTGGATAAATCATGAAGAACGGTTTTTAAGCAAACTATACATAAAAGCCATTTTTCCGATCACATTTGTATTTGAAAAACAGGAGTTTATGAAATAGTTGAACCAAATACCAGGATATAAATATCTGACTTAAGATGTTCCAAAAACTTAACGAAGAAACCTTTTTTAGTGCGCTTCCACCTAATTTTTAATAGAAAATTACAACTTATTTCAAAAACGGAATTAAATATTACAATGTGGATATACAACAGAAGAATTATTTAATACGAACATATTTTTAAGTGTCGTTGCCACCTTTTTTTGAATGCTAAAATGGAAATTAAGTACAAAACTGAAAAAGTTTTGGAATCTATCGGTTAAGAATATTTGTGGAAGCATTTTTCAAACATTTTGTGAGTGGCGTTGCCATATTAGTTTTTAAGCGCAATATAGAAATTGTTTACAAAATTGATATTTTAAATACAAAGGAAGGGTGTTAAAAGAAGGATGTTAAAAAAATTAATTAAAGAACAATTATTTTTTGATGGTGTTGCCAACTAATTTTTACATGGAAGAAAAACAATTTATTCTGATAAACTGCATTAAATATTTGAATTTGGATAGAAAATATATTGTGCGTAGGAATAATTTCAATAGAAAAATAACAAAACATGTTTGGCTGGTGTTGCCACCCTATTTGTAATATTGAAATCAAAATTGTTTACGAAACTGAGCAAATTGTTTGAAATTATGTACGTATTAATTGAAAGAAAGTTACAAAAATGTCAACATCAAATATTATGTGAGTGGCGTTGCCATATACATAGTTTTTATGTAGAATATATAAATTCGTTATGAAACTGATTTTTTTTGTATGAATGGACGAGTATAAAAGGAAGGGTGTTAAAAAAATTATAAGAAGATTTATCTTTTGATGGTGCTGCCAACTTAGCTTTTCGTGGATGTATAACAATTTATTAGCAAAACTGGATTGAATATCCGAATATGGATAAAAGCTAAAAGGTGAATAAGAATAATTTCATTAAAAACAATATATATATATAGCATCTATATGGCTAGCGTTGCCACTCTATTTATAATATTAGAATTAAAATTATTGACACAACTGAATAAATTGTTTGAAATTATCTACGCATCAAATGAAGGTTCGTTAAGAAAATTTCTGATATGAAATATTTTGTGAATGGCGTTGCCATATAATTTTTATGGGGAATATAGAAATTAGTTACTAAACTAATTTTTAACTAATTTTTGTATTAAGGTATGGATAGTAAGAGCAAGACGTTAACAAAAAATTGTTAAAATATGTATATATGTTGTTGCCAGCTATTTAATTTTTTAAGGAAGCTCAAAATAATTTCAAAATTAAATTAAAGACTAGGATATGTTTCAAGACTATAATGTATTTATGAAAGATGTTTAAGCATAATTTAAAAAATATATATATTTTTAATGACGTTGCCACCTAGCTTCTAATATAAAAATAGAAGATATTTATAAAACTGAATTAAAATTTTTTAAAGAAAATATTGGGTTGGCAAATAAATAATTGTGGATTTCAGTCATAGATGGCTCAAGACGACATTTTCGGTTTTCATACGTAATGCATACAAATGTAATTGGCATATTACAGCTGGCAATTCAGCTAAAAACAGTTTTTTGATCGGTTGCGTAGTTTTCGTTTGGCGTTCGTTG
>JAYXIM010036770.1:0-26653 GCA_037575425.1 Anastrepha fraterculus | reverse complement strand
CAAAATATGATACTCGAAGCAACTGACAAATCGCACAAAAGTAAGGATTTTTAGTTCGAATATAAAATCTGTCCTTCTCTGCGGTTGTGAAACTAGACTTGAATCATCATTTACCACACAATGCTTACAATCGAGACAATGGTTAGTCCCAGGGCAATTCTGCGTATTTGGTGACCTGACAACTGGATTTCAAACGAACAACTCTTCGCAATAGGCGGACAAAAACCCACTGCTATTGACATATGGGAACGTAAATGGAGATGGATTGGGCTCACTCTCCGCAAACCCACTTATGAAATAAGCTGAATAGGGTTAGATTGGTACCTTTCAAGGAAATCGTCGTAGAGGACGGTCTAAAGACCAAGGAAACATAGCCTTTTTGACGATTTTTTAAGAGTCGACGAGTCGAAAAGTCGACGTGGTGCTAAATCAAGACAAAAGCAAATAATCAGCAAACTTTTGTTTCAGCACTAAGCGCCTCTAATCAGCGCGACAGCAACAAAGAATAAGAATAATTTAAAACACTCAAGCTTTTGTAACTTGAAATTCACTATATTCAGTTACGACTCGAATGCAAATATTTTTGTATGTAAAAAATGTGACTTTGTCCAAAAATATTCTTGCGGTTCTTATTTTTAAATAACACTTTTCACTGTAGACAACACCTGTGCATTCTAATAACAAGTGGGAAAAATACCACTTCTGAGCTTTGTTTGTGGTGGTGTGCGTTTATGTACACATGTTTTGGTACGCATGCATTTGCCTTTTCGTGTTAGATATTTTCATGTTAAATGCAAACATGCAAATGCAAATTTACGATGCAGTTTTCACTCAAAGTATTTTCATATTCTTTTTGTCGTCGTACGTGGCGTATGAGTAATAAATATTGCAATGAGTTGTGATACAGGTGAGGCATAAAACTGGCTTTTAGGCACAAATGTGATACACACAGGAGAAATATGATTATTAAATTTTATAAAAAACTTTCAAGAATAGGATAAGTTAGAAAATGAGTGTCGTCAAGGCGCGAGTTACTAGAAAGTATTATTCGAATTAATATTGGCGCCTCATAGCAGATACTGATGGTGACGGTAATCGGGATAAACGAATTAATTCGGAATTATCTCAGCAACTAAGTGCAACTAATTCGGAACAACTACTAGGCTTAAGATCCTTAATTTAAATGAGTTCCCATATTTAATTAAGACGCTTTTCGCATAGCATCACTGCCGAAAAATAATAGTTAATATCTATTGTGAATGCAAAATAATGAAACTTTTAAAAAGAAGAACAAGAAAGACCGGATGCAATGGTAGTTTTCACTAATAAGCTGCATTCTATAGGTACGTAGCACAAGATTCTTACGCAAAATTCTCTACATAATCGAAGGATAAAGGCCAACAAGTTGAAAATGAAAATCGACATTTCGGCGACTTCTTCATCACTTCGCTCTGTGAACTTCGCGAACATGTTTTTTTTTTTTGCAAAGCATATTTCCATAATTTGAAAGCGTTGCTCTAGTGTTAAACGGTGCATGATGGATTGCCAGATCTTACTGGAGGACCTCAGCACATTTGAAAAAAAAATTGATGTTTTTGCTTATTTATGTACATTAAATATTCCCAACACGATTTTTCGGAATTCCGAATATAAATATAATAAACAGACATAAATATAAGTATATGTACATACATACGTGCATAAAGGGTTTTCCAATAACAGGAGTTATTTTGAATAAGATTGCGCTATCGAGAGATGATTAACGATTTTTTATAGCCGGAATTGGATGGTATTGATCTGGACAACGTTTATTTTCAACAAGACGGCGCTACGTGCCACACAAGCAACGAAACCATTGATGATTTACGGGAAAAGTTTCCGAACCGTGTTATCTCTCGAAGAGGTGATCACAATTGGCCACCGAGATCTTGTGATTTAACACCCTGTGACTTTTTTCTTTGGGGCCACGTAAAAGAGAAGGTCTACGCCAACAGCCCAAAGTCAATGTAAGACCGCAAAGATGGAATTCGTGAGGCTATCGAGGACATAGGGTAGCCATTTTGCAATCCCGTTATCGAGAATTGTATGAACAGGATATTGTCCTGTAAGCGTGGTCGTGGTGGTCATTTGCCTGATATTATTTTCCACCATTAACGGCTTACCTTCCTCTTTATAATGAAATAAACATCCGCCATAGTTATCAATATCGTTATCTATAGTTCTCCTGCAGCTTAGAAACACCCGATTATATAAGTAAGTACATGTTCCCAATATTTTTTATAACAAATTTATTCCTCAGTCTTTTATAAAACTTGCCCATTTTATAATATAACAAAAAGCTTTTAAATTAAAGCTCCAAATATGGAACAAAACTTTGTTATAAAAATGTACAAAATTCTGGTGAAGCGTTTTTCAATATGTGCGCTTCAACTTTTTTCCGATAGGGAGGGCGAACGACGCAATATTTTTTATTTTTCGCTTGTCATTTGTAAACTTCATTAGTATACATTTCATCATGGAACGCTACACACTTGAGCAACGATTGCAAATCGTGCAAATTTTTAATGAAAATAATCGTTCTGTTGCTGCTACTTTAAGAGCATTACGGCCATTTTACGGTCCATTTAACAAGCCATCCCGTTAGACAATCGACCGCCTAGTGAAAAAATTTGTATCTACGTTTTCGCTACATAATGTTCCGGTGCCAGTGAGAGCAAGAAGTGCACGAAGTGTTGAAAATATTGCTGCCGCCAGGGCTTCAGTTCAAGAAGGCGCAAATGTGTCGCTCACACGACGTTCTTAACAATTGGGCCTTTCTGTGTCGTCATTCTGGCGAATTTTGTGAAAAGATCTTGGCCTACATCCGTACAAGATCAAGCTGACACAAGAACTGAAGCCGTTTGACCATTTGAAGCGACGTCGACTCGTAAATTGGGCTGAAGATCAACTCGAAAATGATCCAGATTTTTTCCAAAAAATCATCTTCAGTGATGAAGCTCAGTTTTGGCTCAATGGCTTTGTCAACAAGCAAAATATGCGTTACTGGGCAGAAAGCAATCCACACGTGATTCATGAGGCACCGTTGCATCCCGAAAAAATCACTGTTTGGTGCGGTTTGCATGCCGGCGGTGTAATTGGCCCATATTTTTTCGTTGACGACAACGATCGCCACGTTACTGTGAATGGAAATCGATACCGCGACATGATAAACGATTATTTTTGGCCGCAATTGAATGGTATGGACTTAGATGACATGTGGTTTCAATAGGACGGGGCCACAAGCCACACAGCACACGCTACAATTGATTTGTTGAAGAGTAAGTTCGATGAGCGCATTATTTCCATAAATGGACCGGTCGAATGGCCGCCGCGCTCGTGTGATTTGACGCCTCTAGACTATTTTCTTTGGGGTTATGTGAAGTCAGTACAGTAACAAGCCGGCGACGATTTGTGAGCTCAGAGCCAATATTGAACGGGAAATTGCTGGAATTTCGGCCGATTTATGCAAAAGAGTGGTCGAAAATTGGGTTCAACGATTGGACTTCGTAAAACGTGCACGCGGTGGTCATGCAAAAGAAATCAAATTTCATACTTAAATGTATATGTTCAAACTCGATAATAAAAAAAAAAAATTAGTTAAAAAAGTCAAACCGTTTGTGTTTTATTAAAAAAAAAGTTGAAGCACTCTTACTGAAAAACGCTTTAGAAACCTTCAGAAAACTCTTGCTTACTCAGTTGTACCCTATGATCTGAAAGTACCGGGAGTGTTTAAATTAAATCAAACAGAGTAAAGTTTCAGATAAATTTATTTTATCTCCTTCAAAATATGCCCCGTCTGCAGCAACACACATCTGCCAATGTTTAACCCAGTCCTCCATGCACCCCTGGTAGGCCGACGAACGGATGGCCTTCAGCTCCTTCGTCGCATTCTCTTTGATCTCCTCTATCGACTAAAATCTCCTTCCACGAAGTGGTAACTTCAACTTGGGAAACAGAAAGAAAACGCAAAGGGCCATATCAGGTGAATACGGTGCTTGCACGATGGTATTTACTTGATGTTTGGTCAAACAATTCAGCACAGTTTGCGCTCGGTGCAATGGCGCGTTATCATCATGCAAAATCCAAGAATTTTTTGCCCACATTTCTGGCCGTTTGCGACGTGCATCATATCTCAAATGCTGTAAAACGGATAGATAATATTCTTTATTGACTGTTGACCGGTTCGTGGATCGTTTAAATTAAACATTCCCGGTACTTTTTGATCATAGGGTATATTCTATTCCATTTTAGTTTTACAAAATGTAAGTTTGAGGCCAATGAAAAATTGCTTGATTTTTGAAATTTTTGGTATTTTTTTTTTTTTTTTTGTTTTTTTTTTTGCATACGAATCACATGTTTGGGCGTCTTAAATAAGTGATAACAAGTGTATATAGTAGTCAACATAGTTAAAATATTTTCGCATAAACCTTAAGCCGAAAGGGTCACTTGGCTTGCTAACATGCGGTTGGATATAAATTTCAGCATGAAAAGCAGCAGAAGCCTGAGAAAGTGCCAATATGCTGACTTTCACATTCACAGTCGAAGATGGCGGTTTCTGGTCTACATCTACACGTAGCTTGACTATTTTTGAATTTACTTACAAGTTTATATATGCGAGATACCGGCAAGCAAATATTTGGGCAGCCTACGTACATATTTACATAACAACTTTTCACATCGATTGGGTGCATTTCGTGCTGGCCGGAAATATTTAATATTTTAACGTCAAGAAATAAATGGAAATAATGAAAATAAGTATACATATTAGGGTGGTCCAAAAAAATTTGTATGCTGCCGCCCCCAAAATAGTAAAGAATGAAAAATAAAAAGACCCGTATTTTTTTTTTTTTTAATCAGACCATATTTAATGGTGCCGCCGGGGCTTTGAAATATCCCATGTATTTTGCAGGGGAAAAAAATACTTTTTCGTAGATTTCATGTAAAAACCTGGAAAATGAATATATTTTAACCGGATAGCTCAGTTTCTCTTCATAATTGGTCAGGGAATAACAACCAATTATGAAATAATTAATTTTTTTGTATTAACTATTTTTTATAGAACCCCAAAAATCCCCCATAAAACGAAAATCTAAGAAAAAATCGAAAAACAATATTTTATATTACTTTTATGAAAATAGGTAATACAAAAAAAATTAATTATTTCATAATTGGTTGTTATTCCCTGACCAATTATGAAGAGAAACTGAGCTATCCGGTTAAAATATATTCATTTTCCAGGTTTTTACATGAAATCTACGAAAAAGTATTTTTTTCCCCTGCAAAATACATGGGATATTTCAAAGCCCCGGCGGCACCATTAAATATGGTCTGATTAAAAAAAAAAAAATACGGGTCTTTTTATTTTTCATTCTTTACCATTATGGGGGGCGGCAGCATAAAAATTTTAATATAAATTTTTTCCCATGCATTTTTGGACCACCCTAATACATATATATATGTATGTATATATGTATGCGTATGTATGCGCGTGTGTGCATGTCTCAATACACCAAAATATATGCAAATGAAGAAGCCTCTTATTGCGGCATTTCAAATGCGGTTTCTATACATTTAAATATTTTATAACCTAAGACCTTTGACTGTGAACTGTAAACTTTGCTCCAAATACATTTACTTGGGCAAAATATGGTTGAGTCTAGGAAATCCTGGCATTTGAACCGGCTACATTAAAAGTTAATATTTGGGTGGCGAGAGCACTCGTCGACGTTACGTCGAGTGGGCTTAAATATTTGCCAGTGTGTGTGTATGTGTGTGTGTGTATATATGTTCGCAGTGTGTGCGTGCGAAGTTTGTGGCTTGAACTGAAAGGTAAACGATTAGCGTAACTTTCCTGCTTCAGTTGCCAAATGTTGGCAGCACTTGGCTCCACACATTTTCTGCGCTCTTGTTTGTGATTTTTATTTGTCTCTTTTTTGTTGCGTTTTCGTATTTTTTTATTTTCTGTTTCCTGGCGATTGCATAGAAATTTGTCACACGTGATTTATTTGTGCTTCATTCATTCACACCTACCAACCACAAACTTCCGCATTTGTGCGAAATATTGTATGAGCAAATTTATTCGAGTGGAAAAATCAGTCATGCCTTCATTTCATAAGTTTCGAGGAGACTAAACAATTTACAAAAAAAGAAAACGAATCAAGCTTATTGATTTTGTCCCTTTTACTCTGTGCTGGCTAATATTACATATGTGGGCTTTTGACAAAACAGCTTAACTGGCTTTAGTATGTTTTGATTTCACACGAAAGAGTTATGTTCTTTTGCAGGTAGAATTTATATTTTTATTTAAAACTAAAAAAAAAATGAATTGCTGGGCTAGATCGATTACTGATCTATTACTGATTTGCATTATATTTCATTGAAATCCAGTAGCTCATGCAGAACAGTTAGAAAGCATCAACCCGACTTAAGTCGTTTTATCAAAAATGCACAGTTTTACTTTGCCTCTAATAAAACGGCATTACAAATTGCTTGTAATTTTTCTCGCCACAAATACGCAGCAGCTAATCTTTGGTTTCGGGCTTCGTTCATCATGTTGACATTTCTGCATGAATTTGGCACCTCCATATCCGTTTTGCCGGCTGCATTTTATGCGGGGGATTTTCGAGAATTAGCCGATCACACCATGCAGAAATATTTCCGTAAGGGTTTGGATCCATACCTAAGCATTAGTATTGAGTAGATAGCCAATGAATGGCTGATGACTTCAAAGACCGTTGAGTACTTTTATGTAAGGAGCCGCATGATTCAAGGCTGACACCCGCTCCAGCCGCAGCTAACAAACGCTGAGGTTTAGGATGATTTTTTAACGAAGCTATTTCGGTTACTTGCATTAGACAGTATTTAAATTTAGTTATTTTAGGCCCTGTGACTCATCATGGAGCGGAGGGGAAATAAATATATGAAAACTTAGATAATCACACAAAAGACGAGCATTTTTCAATTTACCAAAAGAATTCTGAAAATTTTGAAATGAGGTTTCGAAAGTATCTATGAACAAATAAACATAAGCCAATCTGAGCGTCCCTCCACAAGGCTTAGCTAGCACGTTTTCTAGTCTCGTATATTCTGTAAATTTTTAACAGCAGCAATGCTAAGAAAATACCCTTCCCTTGACACATGAACGGGGAGTATTCCACGGTAAATATTAAATAATGACAACCGAAACGGCTATATTTTTCAAAGAAGCTTAAACAAACTTCGAACAACCAGAAATATTGGGATTTTTAAATTCAAAAATTCATCAAGCAGCCATTTGTAACTGTCACGGTTTGAACGAAATTTTATTGATGACTTTTATTAACATTCAAACGGACGTGCGTGATCGAATCGGCCGCGCTCATCGCATTTTCATTCATAATATTGCCACTACTCGTCACAGGCATTTCTCTTTTCTAGTATCCTGTCGTTTGGTCATTGTGTGCGTAATAAACAGTTTACCTCCGCACTCTGCGCTCTTTCCATCCCATGGATCGCTTTTGTTTTAGTCGTGCCGCGGGCGTCAAAAACAAAAAACAAACAACAAGCGCCTCTCGCCGAAAATTATAATATAAACGTTGAAAATGCTGTTGGTAATGAAGCAAACAAAAGAATATTTGAGTTATGCAATTTGATTTTATAATTGCATTTCTTCGGAGTTCTATTTTTTGTTTTCAATAGTTTGTGTTTAACACAATTATAATGTATCTGAGTACTGAAAAATAAATGATCATTGATTGATTAGTGTTTTATTTCTCTAATACAAGAGGCAGTCCAAAATAAACAAGACTGGCGTCATAAAAATGTTTCTGATGGCGCCATCTTTTTAATGAGTTAGTGCGTTGGAAGTTACGTCCCGAGCTGACTTCCACTGAAAACTTAGGGACATTCGGTTCAGTAGAAGCGAAGTTATTGCGTCTAAAGTGTTAGTATGTTTGTGTCCACGGTACAAAAATGAGTTTCGAATCGATGAAAAAAGTTTATGACGATGATTATTTATCTCGTGCCAGAGTTCATGACTGGTTTCCCCGTTTCAGCGAAGGTTGTGAGGACATAAATGACAATTAACAAAATCAGTAGTCACCGAAAACTTATCGAAATTGTTCGTAAATTTATCAAAAATGAACAGAAATCATCGTTGAAATTCATGGAATCGGAGTTGAATATCTCCAAAACATCAATTTATCTCATTTTAACTGTTCATTTGGGCTTTCGTAAGCACGTCTGTGCACTTTTCATTCCGCACAAGTTAACTGAGGACCATTCAACACTGCTCATTATTCAACACTCGAAGGACTTCATTAAAGAGCCGAGAAAAGACGAGAACTTCCTTTACAACATTGAAACGGGTGACGAACCGTAGTGTTTCCAACATGAACCTGAAACTAAACGTCAAAGTGCCGAATGGAAGGGCCCAGATGAGCCACCACCGAAAAAATCGCGTTTGAAGAAGTCAAAAATCCGGTCGACGCGCATTTATATTTACGATTCCAAGGGAATTGTCCAAAAGGAGTTCGTGCCAACGGACCAAACCGTCAATGCGATTTTCTTTCTTGGCGTTTTGAAGCGTTTGTTGCATCGCATTCATCGAATTCGCCCTAAATGCCGCGAAGGAGGAAGCTGGCGCTTATTGCATGATAATTAACCATCTCATCGATTTACTCTTGTGACAGATTTTTTGACTAGAAATCGCATTTAAACCATCAATCACTCACCGTATTTGCTTGATATGAGTCTCTGTGTCTTCTACCTATTCGGAAAATTGTATTTGGTCATGAAAGGAAAACGTTTTGCGTCCGAAGAGGCCATCCAACCGAGGCTTGTACCGACATCCTGAAGACCATTCCTGAAACACTCTTTCGAAAAGCTTTCAGATCGCGCAGAACAGACCCGAACGGGGCCAGAGGGGACTATTTTGAATAAATAAACTTGAAGTTATCAGAACAAAGCTCCTATAGTCTCTATTTTAGTTCAGTCTGGTTTATTTTGGACTTCACCTTGTATATCGCGTATCTTTTTAGGGGCATGAGAACTATCGATATCTATAACTATGGTTTGCCCATAGAGAATGGCAGACTGTGTTGACATTTCTGTTCAGCAAGGCTTGGCAAGTCGTCATGAACCGTTTATTGTCAGCACAAGGCTTCCAATTAGCGGAAAATTACTTTGAAAATATTAAATCTGCTTGCGAAGTTCAGATAGCACTTTGTCCATCATCTTTGGCGGCATCAAAGGTCTTTATTTCTTTCGAAATGGTGAAGAAGTTGCCGTTACGGTCGGGACGAGTGCTATCGAGCCATTCTGGCGGAATTTTTGTTTCCATAACTAAATCAGATAAACATGGACGATCTTTGGTTCTATCAAAGCGACTCACTTTGCCATACAGCCCGATTAGCTATCGAATTATTGCAGTACTCAAGCCATCATTGACGCCATACGGCTAGATTTTTTGGAAATAGTAGTCAAAAATTGGACTGATCGAATGGATTATGTAACACGTAGCTGCGACGGACATGTGCCAGATATCAAATTCAAAAAATAAATGCTATGAAATTATCCCAACAATATTTCGGTTTTGTACTTTTTAAGTTCACGCGCTCTTCAAAAATACTCAGCATCTCCATCAAGAAAAGATATCCAAGGAGTAAAATAAAAAAAAATAAAAAAAAGAATACCAGTCTAACGGTTAGACGCGATAGAAGTGAAACCTTCCGTAAAACAAACTGAGAGAGAATGAGACGAAAGCAGCATTAGGAGCGGGATAAATATAGATTCATTATAATATTGCTATAAAGTTCATATTTTATTTTCTTCATTTTATTATTATTCATCCTCAATGTTTTCAATTTCAACAAATGCTATTATGAGCGTCGTAACGCGTATATTACACAGACGTACTAACATACACACAAACATTCGCAGGACGCTTGTCTAAGCAAGTATTAGGTAGTGTAGTATAGGTATACGTAATGCCTTCTCGCTCACCGTGGCTCCGTAATACGCAGGCGTGCACACATACTAGCATACATACAAACATACATGACGCTTGAACTAAACACCAAAGCAAGTAAAAGGCAGTGTAGTATACATACTACAATACTCACTATACTAGCGGGGCTCAGCAGTACGCCGCCACGCACATATACATACGTATATCAACATATAACGCTTCGTAGCCAAGAGTGTCGCTTTTTCGTTTCATCGAGTCTCAAATCACTCCCAACGATTCTAAAGAAGTTTTCACTTCAAAAAAAATTCTTGCAATCCATTTAGTCATGAAAGAGGAATTCAGTAATCGATTTCTATCTAATCAAATCAAGTTTTATAAAATCTAAGCTGTGACGCATTCTTGTTCCTATAAAACATAATTTTCCCTTCATACTCCATAAATTCGCAAAGCTTTTCATTTTCTAAATAACCGGACCCTTTCACCACTTTCACACAATTTCGCACACACTTACACCAAACTCACAAATTTAGTTTTACTTTCGCCTACCTACAAATTGGAAAGTTTTCCAACATACCAGAAAACATGCACCTAAGAGCACAACAAGAACAAATTTCGTTAGCTGCCATTTTATTTAGCCAAAAAACTAACTTAAGAGCACCTTTCATATTACGAAAGATAACGGCAGTTGATTTCTTGCCACCAGCTGGGTATTTGTGCGTTATTTGGTCTTCCTGCGGCTGCTGTCAACGCTTCCCTTACCGCCAACGCACGATTACTGCACGTTGACGTCATTGTTAGTGTCAGCCTCAATGTCACTATGCCTCCTACTGTCAAGTCATAAGTTGCAACTTCCACTTGTAGACTCTTAACGTCTGTTGCTCGTTATCATTTCGGTGCACAAATTTTATCGTGAGCCACCAGCAGGCGGTGACAGGCGTAGACAAACGGAAGGAGGTGTGCACGCCAAGTGGCGCATAGGTGTGCACGAAAATAAAGCAATTTTGGGATAGTTACGTAAGCACTAGAAGGCGAATCGATGCATAAAGAAGAGGTACTGCTTCACAAGGCGTGGTTCATTATTTTCATGGGCGTGGTGCAAGTAAAAAATATTAAAAATAAAATAAGATTTCCAGCAGGTTAAGGCAGGTGTGATAAGTGTTCGGAATTAATGGGAGTTGTGTGAATTTACTAGGCACCTGCTTTAGTTGAATTTCGTTGCTATTATTTGATGCCTGAGGTGCATATCGTGTGATTACTTAGTAATTTTTGGTAATAGAGTTTTAGCTATTGCGCACTTTGTGATTGCATAAACTTAGCAAATTTGTTGTACTCGATTAAAAATGCTAACTTTTAACTTAAGAGTAAAGGCGACTGAGAATGGAAAATGGCAAAAAACCGTAGCGAGCCAACTGTTGTACGGGAAGAAGATGAAAATAAATAAATTATAAATATTTTTAAATTTGTTATTTCATTTTTATTTTTTGCTAATATAAGAAAAACCACAGGACTTCCATAAAAAACATCTCTCTGCACATATAATATTATCGCCCCTAGTCGGAGCATAGAACTGAGAGTCGGAGCAGAGGGCGGGATTGAATGAAAATGTTAGTTCGTTCAAGTGCTCACAACATCCAGCTTCGGCTAGATATTCCCTATATAGCTTCTTGATAGTTGTCATTGTAAAAAGGACTAATGAGAGAAGGTGCAAAAAATTGTGGGTCCTCGGGCTAAGGAGAAGGTGTTGAGCTGATTCCACCTCATCCTTCATACATCCAGCGCAAAAAGGACACGAGATAATTCCATGTCTCACAGCATGTATTCCTCGTGCATAGTGCCCTGTGAGAAAATCCGCGAGATTCGAAAGCTGAGATTTTGTCAACCTCAGAAGCTCGCCCAGATGCCCCGATCCAACGTGGGCAGAAGGATTTCGCGACCTTACACGTTCGTGTACTTGCTCAGAGTTCACTGAGTTGACGCGAAGCCCATCTCTCCTGGAGCAGACGGCAGGTAGTCAGGAGGATTCCAATTCTCTCCCTTCACGTGCAAATCACCTCACATATCTCTTGTCGGGCCAGCTCATCTGCCTCACAGTTTCCCACACTGTCGACCAGGAACCCAGAAGAGGCTTATGCCAAGGAATTCGGATGCAGTCGGAAGTGAGGTCGGGCATTCTCTGACACTTCCGTAAGAGAATTTAAAAACTATTTACTTGGTCTGATTTTAGCTAAGGTTGGCAATTGCAAAGGAAGTACTCAACTCTTTCTTTTTCTCGTTATCTCTACAACTTCTACAATATTATGGGGAGAAAACTCTTAGTCTTCAGGAATGGCCGCCAAATAGAAAATGACCGGTTATACAAGCCACGACCTTCGAGATATCTTCTCTTCAAAGCCCAAGCAGTTCATTTGTATTTTTTCTAATTTATTTGCAGCCATAGTAGCCTAGCTGTAACACAAGTATTTTCTTCTCTCCATGACCTATTAGCCTCTTGGATAAGTTTGGTTTTGATTATCAGTTTGCTCGAAACCATATGTATCCCAATGGCACTTCTATTAGGTGCGCAACTAAGTTCTCGCTGTTTTTTTGATGAAAATACAACTTTATTCTGAAAAAATGGTTACAAATGAATCATTGAAGGTATTGCCCATCGCTGGCTACTACTTTTTCCCATCTTTCTCGTAGATCTCGTATACCGTCGCGGTAAAACTGTTCAGCTTTTGAGGCCATCCACTGATCAAGCCATTTTTTGATGTCTTCGTATGAATGGAACTGCTGGTCAGCTAGACCATGAGTCATCGATCGGAACAGGTGAAAATCGGACAACGCTATATCTGGAAAATATGGCGAGTGGGGTCGGATTTTCCATATCAGTGTTTACAGGTAAGTTTTAACGGGAGGCCGAGCGTTGCCATGCTGTGGAATCACTTTTTCATGCCTCTCCGCGTATTGCGGCCGCTTTTCGCGCAGTGCTCGGCTCAATCGCATCAATTGAAGTCGATACCGATCCCCAGTGATGACTTCGCTTGGTTTTTACAGTTCATAAGAAATAACACCAACTTGATCCCTCCAAATACATAGCATAACCTTCGCAGCGTAAATATTCGGCAGAGGCGACGACGTAGAAGCATGACCGGGCAGTCTCCATGACTTTTTGTATTCTTTGGATTGGTGTAATGAATCCATTTTTCATGACCCGTCACGATGCGATAAAGAAAACCCTTCCTTTTTTGCCACTGGAGCAGTTGTTCACAGACGAAAAAACGACATTCAACATCTCTTGGTTTTAACTCATAAGAAACCCAAGTCCCCGGTTTCTGAATCATTCCCAAAGCATGCAATCGCTTGGAAATGGATTGGCGGGTAACTCCTAATACTGAAGCAAGCTCTTCTTGCGTTTGACACGGATCTTCATTGAGCAATGCCTCCAATTCAGCGACTTCGAAGGTTTTTGGCCTTCCTTCACGCGGACGGTCGTCAACATTGAAATCACCGTCTTTGAAGCGACGGACCCGATCTCGGCACGTTGTTTCACTTAAAGCAGCATCTCCATAAACTTTTTGTAGCTCTGGATGCGCTTCAGCCGCCGTTTTCTTCGAATGAAAGAGGAAAATCAACACTTCCCGCAAGTGTCGATTATTCGGCACAAAATCAGACATTTTCACAAAACCAAAAGTATATGATACCAAAACAAAATCACTAATGTGTCGAAGCAGTTTATGTACCATATGCCTAAAGTTGGTTTATGACGTTTAGGTTATGTTAGAGTCGACTGACACACTGCTGGCGGCATCTATTGACAAACAGCGGGAACTTAGTTGCGCACCTATAATTTTTGAAAAAACAGGCGGTAGCGATTATAAGAAAATAACAATCAATTTTGACCTCTTCTCAAATATGTTTTCTTTTGGAAAATTTGAAACGTTTTCAGATAGTTTCTTCATACATATATACGTACGGGCACAAACGTACATACGAGCAACACGAACGTCACTGCGTAGTTGCGCATTTCATTTGAGAAACGTGACTTGGAGTTAATTCGCCAGTTTCGCGGGATTTGAATTCAACCGATGCACTTATCTCCACACACACACACATACACAACATCACAGCATTGGAAAACATTTTTAAATCACATGAAAATGTGCAGCTGACAGCAATAACAAAGCAGCAGCATCAGCATCGTTGCCGTTTTCAATGGAGTGTTAAGCTGTTGAAGTTTTGCGAAATTATGTAACGACAGTATTGAACGCCAGCGTCAGGCAGATGGAAGATAGTGAGGTGAGGATAGATGGGGAGATGCAAAAATGGCAGATGGGAGATGGAAAATAACTAACTGTAAAAGCTGCTAAAGTGCAGTTTACCACGCATGGACACACTCTACCTCAGCACTTGCGCAATAATCACTACGCAATACGTTTTTTTTTTTTTTGCCATAAATCCCTTGATATTCTTTTTTCAACTGCTGCGCGAATGTGATTTTCAATGTGTGTAAGAGTGACAGACACTAAACAGGTTGGGTGTGTTTGCGTTAGGAATGACGGTACATTTGTAATGGATCAATAATGGGCTGCGCGTGCAGATTAGGATAACGCAGGGGATCTTAAAATCGATTTGTGCCTTTAATCAAGAATATAAAATCATTAAGCTTCTTAAAGGTATCTACCGTAACCATGAGCGTTTAATCTAAGTATTACTAGGACAGTGGCTGGGAAGCCGAGCTGTGGACTACTTCTCCTTCTTTACAAAAAGGCATATTTAATTTTTTACTATAGCGCGGATGAGGTTTTGACATCTTAGCCAACTGCATCCACAAGAAAGGCACATTACATCAATCCAACCCACACCCATCCCGAGTTTAATATGGGAACTGGGTCTGAATGAGTTACTGTGATGAGTAGAGTGCTCAAAAGGCCATAAGGTCGACGTGCAAACCTCATCAAGTGTCTAATCTAATCTAATCTAATCTAATCTAATCTAATCTAATCTAATCTAATCTAATCTAATCTAATCTAATCTAATCTAATCTAATCTAATCTAATCTAATCTAATCTAATCTAATCTAATCTAATCTAATCTAATCTAATCTAATCTAATCTAATCTAATCTAATCTAATCTAATCTAATCTAATCGTATCTAATCTAATCTAATCTAATCTAATCTAATCTAATCTAATCTAATCTAATCTAATCTAATCTAATATAATCTAATCTAATCTAATCTAATCTAATCTAATCTAATCTAATCTAATCTAATCTAATCTAATCTAATCTAATCTAATCTAATCTAATCTAATCTAATCTAATCTAATCTAATCTAATCTAATCTAATCTAATCTAATCTAATCTAATCTAATCTAATCTAATCTAATCTAATCTAATCTAATCTAATCTAATCTAATCTAATCTAATCTAATCTAATCTAATCTAATCTAATCTAATCTAATCTAATCTAATCTAATCTAATCTAATCTAATCTAATCTAATCTAATCTAATCTAATCTAATCTAATCTAATCTAATCTAATCTAATCTAATCTAATCTAATCTAATCTAATCTAATCTAATCTAATCTAATCTAATCTAATCTAATCTAGTCTAATCAACAACCGCCAGGTGACGCTGGTTTGAGTTCTGATTGGTTTTTTTAGTTTTTTTTAAGTTGCCACATCTGCGATTAACATTCTTATTCAGAGGAGGTCGTGAGTCCATTGGGAATGGCGAATTGCCGCTACGTCATCGAAAATCAAAATCTTATAAAACCATCAGCAAAGTGAAATAAACGTTGAGTCAGAGAACAGGCAGAGGACTTGAACATTGCTAATGTTTCCATTCAGGGCATTGTAGTTAATGATTAGGGGTTGCGCCGTGTTGCAGCGTGTTGGGGCGAAAGAAGGCCCCAAAAGACTTGAGATTCATACAGAAAAGTGACTGCGTTGATGTCGCCAAAGACATTACTTCACATAGATATCGATCCAACATTCATCAAACGTACCATTACTAGAGACGAGTACTGGGTTTATGAGTACCACACGCAATCCAGACATCAGACCAGTGAGAGCTCCGAAGGAACCAAGACCAAAAAAAACCACATCATATTCAGTCCAAAAAGAAAGCGACGCTCACTGTTTTTTATGGATTACAAGGTACTTTAATACGTCGATTTTCTTCCACAAGGTCATACAGTTAATAAGGTCTATTATTTGGGCGTTGTGAGACGTTTTTTTCTTCTTCTTCTTGATTGCTGCGACAACCGCTTAAGCGATTTTGCCCAGTTTAACAAATTTCCCTTCTCGTACTAACTGGAGTCAGTTGGAACCAAGTGAAGCCTAGACCTTCTCTATCTAATCTTTCCTCTTCTTCTGCTACCTTATAAGACGTTTACGTGAGGCAGTTCGCCAAAAAAGAAATTATTTGTAGGAAAAAACTCGTGGATTTTGCACCATGATAGCGCACCGTCACACAGTGCCATCAATATCCGTGAATTTTTAACCCACAATGAAACGAATATCATCCAATGAATTCTCCTGATATGATTTCCTAAGATATTTTTCTGTTTGATCGGGTCAAAAAACTAGTACAGGGAATTACTTCGGTGATTTAACATCCGAAGGGAAGTGATGAAAATATCGAAGACGGCTCTGATGCTAATCAAACGCTGGGATAAGTGCGTTACAATGGATGAGGAGTACTTTGAAGGCGATAATATCTCTTTTGAGGAATAAACTTGTTTTTTGAATTTTCTGAATATAACCCGGAAAATTTTTCATGAAGGTGATAAATGAGAATAAGTCCTGAAATTTTCAGGATTGCATTAAAAATATACCAATATATCGAAATGTCGGGATCACGAGCTGCTGCTTGTATTCGCGGACCTTGAAACTGAGTTGATATGTGTGTGAGCAGCATTCGGTTGGCTTGGATTCGAACCCCACCGCAGGCGAAAAACATGAAAATATAAAAAATGATTGACTAGTTGCTATCGCCCTTAGACAGGCAATGGGAAACGCTGGAGCGCATTTTTGTTATGAAACAACTTTTCGTATTTCCCTATGATTTTCAATTCGGTGTCAGAATGTAATCCTAGGTATATGTAGAATAATCTAGAGGTGCACAATAAAAGTTGGAGCAAAAGCTGGACCAAACCTTATATAAGAGATGCACTCTACAGGATCCGCTACTCCAAGTGTAACCAACTTCAGACCGCTCGTGCAGCTGATACCCATGCATCAGCTGTCTGTTAATTGGCTAAATGATAGTCCAGAGTATTGTTTACAAGGGCGCGGAGGCATTTTGCCGAGAGTAAACGCGAAAAACGAAAATCAGTAATGGATGCATTATTCTCTTTGGGCCATTTTGGAGAGCAAAGGATCTAAAAGATTCACCAGTCTCGAGGCGTTGAAAAAAGCCATTGTCCGCGGATGGGCCAAAATACCTGCAAGTCTCATTCGAGCAGCTTGCGCTTCGTTTCTTGACCGTCTCAAGGTCATAATCAAGGCAAAAAGTGGTCATATCGAGCAGACGTAAATTGATACTTAATTTTGTATTATTTTCACACATTTTTTACTTTGAATTTAATAAAATTTTCTACACAAATTTTGCCATTTTTATTTAAGCACAGCCGCTTTATCGGCAAATTTCCATGTAGACACTCGGAAAAAGGCACTCTCGTTACGCAATCAATCGAATTTGGTAGGTACTCTTACCGGACATTGTGCGTTAGGTGTCCGTGCGGTGAGACTTGAGATTATTTCAAGTACTTTCTGCAAAAGCTGTCTAGAGGTCGAGGTTGCTTCATCTCAGCACTTTCTTCGCAGATGCCTTGCTCTCGTCGGGCAAAGATTTAGACATCTGGGCTCTCACTTTTTCGTCACATCTGCGGATATCACACATCTGGTGAAATTCATCAGTAGGTTAGGTTAGGTTGACCAGGCTGGCTGAAAGCCATCATATAGACCTATTGGTCCTTAGTAGCACCAGATGGAGCTTGACACTTACGTTTCCTTGTAGTAACTGATGAATTTCACCAGATGTGTGATATCCGCAGATGTGACGAAAAAGTGAGAGCCCAGATGTCTAAATCTTTGCCTTGCGTCTTTTGCGAATCTAAGTAAGCTCTGAAGCTCATCAGTAGCTTGAAACGTTTAATACGAACGTAAATTAGCCACCGTAGGTCGTTGTTCTCTAATTCCAAAGGCACTTCTTCCTTTTTTCCACCTGTCTGGTTCATTTCATTCTCCTTTCCATCTTTTTGGTATCACAACAGATAAATTTTGAATTTATCCAAGTGGGCCCCCCGCAAGGGCAGATATTTATCCTAACCTACGTAATCAGTTGTTTTTATTTTCAAATGCAGTTAAATTTGTATGCTCTAGCCCCAATTTATATGTCCCTACAAGGCACTATTATATGCCAGCTTAGGTAAGCATTATTTCAATAACTTTCTGGTATATCAAAATATCTTCAATTTTAATTGATCTGCAGAAGAGACCTACGCTTACTTAAGGGCCACCAAAATCACTAATCACAACACTACATAAATGATCCGTCCACTTCTACTAAAGACAATTCTTAACCCCCCCCAATCTAACTCAACTAATTTCAATCTCAAGCATAAATGGCCTCCATATTTCTATTGAAGCCACTTTGTGACCGGTCATTCAAGGACATAACCTAACCTACATTAAGGGATAAACTGCTATGCATCAGTGTTCAAAGGAGCTTAAAACATAAAAGTTCTCCATATAATTTACTTTTGTTTTTATTATCTTCAGAACTTTCGTGAAACATGTGCAGATTTTCGCATTTTCTCTGACACCAAAACTTCAACAGAGATCACTGATTGCAGAAATAATTTCATGAACGTGACTATTTTTTGCCTTCATATTCTCCTTTCTCCTCGGTTCTGGTAAGCGGGTACGATGACAATTACAACTTATAATCAGGTTTAATCAGCAAAATGTGGCTTTTCTTTATGTTCGCAGCCCTCGCAGTCACACGCACTTGAGCGCCAACAATTTGCACAAAAATTGTGTGACTCACACAATAATTTATCAAAATAATAGTAAGGGAAGGGGGAGTGCGTGGTATAGGAAATAAAAGCGAAATATTAACGCACAAGGAAAACAGAGCGGTGGCAATAAAACGGAAATGAGCACAAGAACGAAAACAGTGAAAAGATAAGTTTAGTTAGGCGGCTGGCAGGAGAAAGGAGTAGGACAGCAGTTGAAGCAGCCTAAGAGGCGTTGACGGAAAAAGTTTTTCGTGCGTGTTTTTCCTTGCTGCCATTAAATGAAGATGGCATAGACAAGATTGCTGACATTGTGTTTATTCGGAGCGAAGTGTAGGCATACACCTACGTACATATGTATGCATGTATGAGTGTGAAAATTGTATGAGTATAGCCTGAGAACAAACCATGAACTTTAGCACGTTTGTATTATATTAAACGCGTGAGTATTGTTTTTCAGAGTATGCATTTGGAAAACAAGAAAAGCCATTTCATTACATAGACGTATATATGTACCTATTTAAACATCTATAAGTAGCACATACAGCGCCTCCTCGATAATCGCGACTTAAATTTAAGCTCTTTATTGCAAACATAACCAAACACCTTTTTAGTCATTTATTTACTAATCAACTGGAACCTAGGATCGATATTAAACTTACTCTAGGAAGTAATGGTGAAAAACACTCTCGCCTTAAAAGGCCCTGTAACCCTTAAGGTGGCTGTGCTCCATACCCTGTAATAAATATAAATTGGTCCTAAAAAATTGCCACCAAAAAACGCCCCAATCGGTAGCCACGAAGGAAATACTTCCTTCAAGTTTGCACCAACAAACAAGTGCCAAAAAGGAGCCAGTGTTATTTTTCACTAGAAATTAGCAACCACAAGAAAAATAGCCTAAAGTGTATCTAAAATATAGCTCTCTCTCTCTCCTTTTCCTCTACGTTATATCTTTTTTGTCTCTCGCGGAACGAAAATGCCGAAAACGTTGCATTGTCTTGAAATTTTACACTCCGTTCTAGCTTGTCCATCGATGCCTTAGAAGTTTCACTTCAAAAAATCATTTTCGGGAATATTTAAAATAATATTGTATAAATTTGCGGTATGTATCAGGTCAGTCCATAAGTTCGTGCGTATTTTACCCATAATTTCACTTTTGTACGATTTGTGCATACAAAAAGTTATTCGCGGAATATGACGGAACTATTTATATTTTCTTTGATATATTGTGCATTCAACAAGGGATTTTAATCGCGGATAGAAGCAAGTGCTGCTAAAAATAAAATGAAATCTTCGAACGCGTATAAGAGGCATATTTTGTATTTTTTTTATAAAAGTGGTAAAACTGGACTGCGATGCAATGTAAGGACTGCACAAAAGTGGTTTTCATAATTCCGAAGTGGTAACTGCGACGTGGACTTCACTCCTTTTCCGTGAACTTCAATCCCATATGAACTACTCCTCAAAAGAAGCTATAAAAAGGGATATCGAAGCGTATTTTGGTTCCAAGGACAAACATTTTCTGAGCAGGGAATTAAAAATTTGCCTAAATTTTCTTCTTCTTCCTCTTTTAATTTTCGCTAAGCTTAGCAAAGCGC
This sequence comes from Anastrepha fraterculus, assembly GCA_037575425.1. Taxonomy (NCBI): domain Eukaryota; kingdom Metazoa; phylum Arthropoda; class Insecta; order Diptera; family Tephritidae; genus Anastrepha; species Anastrepha fraterculus. Next base: position 6,064 of record JAYXIM010036770.1, on the reverse strand, counting down.
GCCAGCCGTGTCTTTCTTGTGCTAACCGACAGTTGGACACACCAAGTGAAGCCAAGTCCTTCTCCACCTGATCTTTCTAACGCAGAGGAGGCCTTCCTCTTCCTCTGCTACCACCAGCTGGTACCGCACGGAATACTTTCAGAGACGGAGCGTTTGTATCCATTCGGACGACATGACCCAGCCAACGTAGCCGCTGGATCTTTATTCGCTGCACTATGTCTATGTCGTCGTAAAGCTCATACAGCTCATCGTTCCATCGCATGCGATATTCGCCGTTGCCAACGTGCAAAGGTCCAAAAATCATACTCCAAGCGTCGCTTCATCGGATGTTGTCATAGTCTGCGCTTCTGCGCGGTACGTTAGGACGGGCATGATGAGAGCCTTGTGGAGTGTTAGTTTTGCTTGTTTTTTAATTTGTTTTGGAATTTTAAAAATTAAATTTTTTAGACCTTTAAAAAAAATTTGTTTATAACATTTTTTATAAATTTGTTTTAAAGATATAAAAAAAATTTTGTTGCAAAAAATTGTTTAATGTTTTTTCAAACAATATTTTTTATAAAAAATGAATTTTTTAATTATTTTTTTGACAAATAGTATTTTTTTATAAAAATTTAATTTTTTAATTATTTTTTTGAAAAATTGTATTTAAATAAATTTTATTTTCGTTCTTTGAAAATTTCAACTTTTCAAGTTTTGCATGGTTTTCTTAGTAAGATCTCTAAAAAGTAATTCTTTATCGAAAATATATAAAATATTATTAAAAAAAAAACATTTTTCAATTATATTTGTTTGATAAAATGTTTTAATAAATTTTAAAAAAAGTAAATATGTTTTGTTATAAAAAATTATTTTTTATTGTAGTTTCCAAAATTTTTTTGATAGAATATAGAGAAAAATAAAGAGAAAAACGAACTTCGATTCAATCAAATCTTTGAAAAAATTTTCTTTATAAATTACTCACAAATTTATAAAATTCCTTTGAATTTCACAAATTTTTTCTGTGCGAACTGAGAAAATCTCACAGAAAACATGAATGTGAAACTTTTTAAATTAAAATGAAAGAAAAAAATATATGTAGGAAAGAAAATTAAACTCAAATAGTTTTCTTTCAGTGCTGCCCACCAATTTATAAAATTCTTTTGAATTAAAAAGAAAAATTATACAGAAAGCTCAATTGATTTAGAAAAAACATTGTTTTTGTTTTTTTGTTAAATTTTTTCTAGATTGTTTTTGCTTGAAGTAATACTAAAGTATAGATAAAAGCAAGCTTCGGATCGTTTAAATGATTATATAATATTCGTGCAATTCTGTCCACCAATTCATGAAAATCATGTTTGAAATTCATAAATATTTTTCTATGTGCATCGCGAAGTAGAAGTTTTTAAAAGTTTGAAAAACAAGTTTTGTTTTTTTGAATTAACAAAAATTTTGGTTTAATTTGTTTACTTGAAATGGAAGAGAAAAGTCATGGTTTGCCCATTAATGTTCGGATTATTGTTTAATGGTTTTGCTCCACCTGGCAACATTCTCTACATTTATGTCCTCGCAGATGTTTTTAGTACCCATACCACTAAGAACTCTGTCAGTAGAAAAACAATCTAAACCACTTGGTTGGTTCAGCAATCTCTTCCACCTTGGCAAACATTTTATTTCTTAGCTCTTTATTTCAAGATGTTTTTCTACAATTAACACAAACACACAAAGACGCTATTAGTACAATCACTTCTCTCCCATTCATCCGAATTTCAAACTTTTTGATTTTTAAAATTTCAAAGTTTTATGATAAAACCCTTATAAAAAACCATTGGAACATCATTGCTAAAATATTGCCCTACGAAAATGACAAACTTTTTAAAGCTCTCTTAACTTTGTAGCCCACCTTGTGCGGTTTATTTGTGCGTACGCATTTTTATTCGCGCTTTTTCCGCTTTTCTGTTGGCTGGTGCGACATGACATGATGATTTGAGAAATAGGAAGTACATAAATTTTACGGTGAGCAGATATCACGTGCAAAAGTCCTCACGTGCGAACACATATAATTGCGTATGGATACGTACGCAAGTGGAATGAACGAAATTTTTCTGGAAGTGTTCTTTGTTTTATGCCGCTCTTTTTACTGCGAACATTTTATTGCGAGTTGAAGTATTCCTTACCTTAAATGTATGAAATGTATTTTTACTCCTGAGTTTTTGAATTTACTGGCACTTTTTGTAGAAGCGAAAATATCACTGTATATTAGTCTTGACAGATATACCAAAACTTCAAAGATTATAAAAAGTTAAGTATTTTTATTGGATACTTTTGGAAGCAAAAAGTGCAATTCATCGGTTGCTTTGATTTTGATTTTGTGTATTCAGTTCTTTTAGAGTCCCGACTTCTGGTTGCTTTCTTCACATGAAGGTGCAGCTTCCCTAAGTGTCCCCATGGTTATCTATGCAAGCAGGGAGGTCATACTAAGGTTGGCTCTACGCTTCATGGACAATAAAGTTCAGAGCCAGGATTGGAATTAGTCAGAATTTCTCAACTAAGCCTGCACCACCAACTTAATGGTGACGTGTGAGGAACGTTCCGGAGGCTTGCCAGAAATTTAACGGGACGGAGGCTATTGTAGTATTTGCCTATCAGCCATTTCAGTGAGCTATCATCCTCTTGTACTGAGGTGATAGATTACCAGAATCCCTATTCAAACCACTGAGAGAGTCAAATATCTCGGTATTCACCTTGATAAATTTTTATACTATAACGATCACATTAACCTTCAAGTCGAGAAGACCGCAAGAGCTTTCCATATCTATAAAAAAATGTTTTCATCGAAACTACTACACAAGAAAGTCAAAATATTAATGTATCAAACCCTGGTAAGACCGATACTCACATATGGTTGCTCAATTTGGTACAACATTTCACCCTCATATATGGAACGACTAAGGAAGCTTGAGAGAAGAATACTACGATCATGTACTTCCTTATATAGATCACAAAATAGTAACTACACCAAATACATCTCGAACGCAAAGCTTTATAACACAGCGAAAGTGCCCAGAATTGATTGTCATATTATAAATTTAATAAGAAAACATATCCGGCGTTGCCTATACAATACCAATAACACATTAATAAGAGCGTTTTACTACGAAAGCGACGATTATTTCTCACTAGCTATTTCTAATGGATTTCCACCTCCCGAATCCTTCTTATACCTCGACAAAAAAGGCTTTATACAAAACGAAAACCACACACCAATAATATATCACATATTCAGAAGAGCGAACAGTAAAATAATCACATCAAAAACACTTAATGCAAATAATAAACGTTTTGATACATATATTTCAAGCTGCGACAAAATCGAATCCACCCTTACCATTAAAAACTGCTGGTGGTTAACAAATGACACGCAACACTAACTCATACCACCTTTCTAGTCTGACTACCTTCTTTTAATACTTTTAAGGCTTTTATTATAAACAATAATCTATGCATCGTTTTTGTTCCCTTTTTCCCTGCATCAAAGTTATAAAATATTTTAATAACTTCTAAGTTAAAACAAAATTAATTTCAATACTAAGAAAAAGTTACTCGATATCAGATAATATACGTACTTGAGAGCTCGTCTAGAGACATTGTACGACACATCATTACTATACTAATACTATTGTTTATTGTAGTACTTAATAATATAATATTAGATGAAAACAAATAAACAAATAAAAAAAAAAAAAAAAAAAGGTGATAGATTACTACTTACACCACCCTACTTACACCATTCTATTTATTTACTGATCAGAGATGTTTTCCACTATACCGTAATCAGTATTCTAGTGATCTCGATCCTGATGAGCTTTACATCCTTACTGCTGTACGGAAGGAGTTATGCCTTTCGAGCCGTCCTCCTTCCTCTCCTACTGGATTTTAGTCGCTTCTTACGACAGGTATATTTTACCGCGGATGTATTCTTTTCCACGACTCGCTGCGCTTAAGAAGTACACAAGAACGAGATCGCGCCAGTTGAAAAGGATCAGATGTAACTCACGTCGTCATCATACTGCATAAAGAGTAAATATTTCGCAAATAAGATACAAGATAGAAATTTTTGTACCGGCAATACAACCAAACTCATTCAACATAATGAGACATTAAATTGTCGTCGGGGGCCTTCCAACTGAGTAGAAGGGAGTTATGAGGAGCTGTAGAATGTATAAATAAGCCTAATAGTGGACAAAGTTGATGTTACCTGTTATGTCCGACCGACCATCGCAGATCCTCCTGCTATTAAGCAAGAGGTTGGACTGATGACGGGTCACTTTCTATTGACGAAGCACGTGGAAAAGGTAGGCATCTCAGACAGTGCACTCTACGCTGCATGTGGAGAGAAGAACGAGGCGGCGGACAACTTCCTGTGCGTCTGCCCCGGCTTTGCTCGAATCACGTTTGAGGTCTTTGGCACTGATGTGTTAAGAAGCGACCACCTTGGCCCCTTGGCACCATAAGATCTACTCAGATTTCTTCGGAGATTGAGTAGATTCGAAGAAAATGAAAAAGGGAACCCGAGTGCAGTACAATGGACTTAATGTGGTCTGAGTGCTATACTGGCTAGCTGCCTGGACACAAATAAGAAAAAAAAACAAAAATCCTAATAATTATGGTGGACATAAGGAGAAGCTGAGGGTCACAATCAACTATGTTCTCTATAAAAGCTGAAGAATGAAAAACAGGCTCAGGTAATTCATATTTTCTGCATTTATGAAGCGGAATAGTTAAGTTCATCATACATCAGTTCGTCAGATTCGTGAACACTTTGCGTCGAACCAGGGATGGTAATGTATTTTTTTGAAGTGAAACTTCTTAGGCGTCGATGGACGAGGGAGAATGGAGAGTAAAATTTCAAGACCATGCAACGTTTTCGGCATTTTCGTTCCGCGAGGGAGAAAAAAGATATAACGTAGAGGAAAAGGAGAGAGAGAGCTATACCTTATATATTTGTCTTAGATACACTTTACGCTATACACGTCTCCCTTTTGTGCAGTCCTTCGTCTTTTCTCCCACTCCTACGCTAAGGCTCTAGTCCAAGTCTAACGTTACTCGTATTGTAGGAGCAAGAGAGAACCACGTATCCATTATATACAAGGCGTTAGAATATAACAGAGAGAGAAAGAGAGTAACGCGTAAGCGTACAGCACTAACGCCATATAACTATAGTAGAGCGAAAGAGAGCAATATATTGTTAGAATAGAATATTGCGCATGCGCGTACCTACGTTATAGTGTTCGACGCTATATGTGCGCACGGCTCTAACGCCACGCTAATACATCGGAGCGAGAGAGAGAAACGTATAGTTATTTTTGTAAATTTTGTGTAGTTGTATTCTCTGCAAATATTGTGAATTTATTTAGATATATATTCTTTCTCTCTCTCTCTCTCTTTCTTTGTCTGCATTGAAAATTTCACTTCTGTTATGTGTACTACGCTACATGCACTTTTTTTCACAGAGACGACCTGACGTTCGGTGGTACTTTAAAAATGCACCTTCCACCCTTAATAGGACAACATCAACTCGTACACCAAAATCTTGTATTGATAGAAATATCCGCGAATTATCTCTATATCTAAACGGTGGTCCATAAACATTTCTAGCGATTTTGATTGGATTCGAAGTGGCGCATCCTGTTAACCCAGTGTTCCAAGACCTTGGTGACGGTTTTTTGGCTCTATCTCTCGATGGCTTTCTTGATTATACAAATTACAATGAACCAATGCTGCCATCGCTCAAAAATCCGCACCTGCTCTCACTCTCTGAGGATGCATTGGCTTCGCGATGATCACGTTCGGGTTTTCCTATCCCAAGGTGCGTAAATTTTGCTTGCTCAGCATAGCCACCGAGATGAAAACGCGTTTCTCATATGAGATGATTTTGAATTATTTTTAATAAACTGTTGGAGCTACTTGGCTTTGGAAATAAGTTCGCAATATTTCGTAATGTCTGTGAAGTAATGAGCGATTAATATCTTTCTATAGAGTTATAATACTGACTACTGACTTTCTGTCAAGATTTTGAGCGGGCATG
>JAYXIM010036767.1:0-22763 GCA_037575425.1 Anastrepha fraterculus | reverse complement strand
ATCTCTATCTCTCTCTATCTCTATATCTATCTCTCTCTATCTCTATTTCTATCTCTATCTCTATTTCTATCTCTATCTCTCTCTATCTCTCTCTCTATCTCTATCTCTATCTCTATCTCTATCTCTATCTCTATCTCTATCTCTATCTCTATCTCTATCTCTATCTCTATCTCTATCTCTATGTCTATCTCTCTCTCTATCTCTATCTCTATCTCTATCTCTATGTCTATCTCTCTCTCTATCTCCATCTCTCTCTATATCTCTCTATCTCTATCTCTCTCTATCTCTATCCCTATCTCTATATCCATCTCTCTCTATCTCTATATCCATCTCTCTCTATCTCTATTTCTATCTCTATCTCTATCTCTATCTCTATCTCTATCTCTATCTCTATCTCTATCTCTATCTCTATCTCTATCTCTATCTCTATCTCTATCTCTATCTCTATCTCTATCTCTATCTCTATCTCTATCTCTATTTCTATCTCTATCTCTATTTCTATTTCTATTTCTATTTCTATTTCTATCTCTATCTCAATCTCAATCTCAATCTCAATCTCAATCTCAATCTCAATCTCAATCTCAATCTCAATCTCTATCTCTATCTCTATCTCTATCTCTATCTCTATCTCTATCTCTATCTCTATCTCTATATCTATCTCTATCTCTATATCTATCTCTATCTCTATCTCTACATTTACTTCTATCCAAACTTAATCCGATTTTTAAAAATTTACCTATACTAAGTCTTATGAGGCTTCCGCTCATAAAATAGTTGAAAGTAACATAATTTCCATAAAGTTCCTATTTTTATATAGTTTTCACACAATTTTTGGTAGAATAGTGAGAATATTATGATGAATATTGTGACATTTAAGCCCCTTATCTGCCTCCAGCCTAAATTTATTTGCTACTGAGAGGGAATTGTTTCCTGTCATTGGAAATAGGTATATTTTATCCCTGCTTGTTGCGTAGTCATAAGGCGCACCAAGGTTAGACTCAATGTGTCATGTCTCTTTTCGTATTCTCTCTGAACTTCGATGATAAACTTCCGATAAACTTCCCGACTGTTGCTGTGATCCAAACACTCTTTAAGTTTTGTTTTTGGAATAGGCATATAATAATATTATATTAAAGAAGTCTTAAAACTGAAAAAAAAAATATATACTCTTCACATGTTTTCGTATTATGTCGGGTGTTTTTTTACCAGCATGAAAACTATGGATATCGGTAATTCTGGTTTCTCAGCTAACAATAGCAAACTGTTGTGACATTTCCGTTCAGTAAAGCTTGACAAGTCATGATGAATCCTTTGGCGCCAGAACAATCTATGAACTTTTAATTAGTGCAAATGTACTTTGTATGTAATTTTACAGTGAATTGCGACGGCTATTGAGCAACGCTCACTGAATTTTTATTTCCAAAAATTAATCAGCTAAACATTGACGACATTTGGTTCCAACAAGGCGACGCAACTTATCATACAGCCACCATTGACACCATAAGACCATTTATTGGAAAAAAAGAGCAAAAAATTAGATGATCGAATGGACCACGTAACTCGTAGTCGCGGCAAATATATGCCGTATATGCATTATTCAAAAAAAGGTAAAGATTATAGTAAAAACAAAATCATTCCAACAATATTTGTGTGTTGCATTACGATTTTAAGTTCTCGAGCCCTCAAGAAACACCCTATATTAGGAATATAAAAACAAGCTTATTTGATTATCGTAGCTACCTAGCGTAGCAATAAAATAGCAGTCAACACGATTTTCCTTTCAGCTAATTTTCACCCACACGTGGCATCCAGCAAATGAATTTATATGTTCATGCAATTCGTGACGATACGCGAAATGCCTACTGGGCCATAGAGGTAAATTCTACGAATTCCAACACTTTTCTCTCAGCCATCGTTGACTGCCGTTCTACACACACACACCCACAACCTCAGTGCTGGCCAATACTCTATGCAGTCCAAATTTTCTCAGATTCACAACGTATTTTTTCCCTGCCTACCAATTTGTCTGCCTATTCGCGTATTAGCATCGCATATCCTGCTTTATCCCCTGCTTGCTCTGCTTGCGCTCTTCGTAGAAAATTCAGCTACAATCAAATTTTAGACTGCAGCTTTGCATCAAGCTGTGTCAGCAGTTGTGACCTAATATTTATTTGACTTCTTTTTTTCACTTCGCAGCGAACGTTATATTTGCCCCTTTTACCCGCTGACTATGCACCTCTCGCCAACTGACCTTGATTACGTTGTAAAATTAAATTGGATATGAGATTGGTGCTTTATCTCTATGTAAATATATATTTATGTAAATGTGCGCCTACACATGCGGCCTCATGGCTTTGCCTACTATGGCGGCGTTGCTCTCTATGCCTATTTTGACCTGTCTTGTAGTTTTGCTGCCTCTATTGGCTTATCCTTGGCTTACAGCCTACAAATATTCCGAAAGACTTAATAAAGCTTTCGCTGCTATCTGTGTTCCTATTTATAAGTTGGCAGGCATAATGACTGAATGCTCCAAATGCCTAGCGGAACTCAATATTGTCAGAAATTACCCGGCCAAATTGTGAATGTGTGTGGGTGTGCCCATAGATAATCAAGTTTTTAGGCTGGCAACAGCCACAGAGCATTCGAAATCTACTAGTCTATATTTTATACGAGTATGTATGTGTGTGCCTGTTTATTTTACTTATTGGGCTTGGAACAATAATAAAATTATAGTAATCGGAAACTTGGCTAAAATTTTCAGTCAAATCTTCCTTGCAGCTAAATGTAAGCGGAATGCAGAGTAAGTCAAATTTATTTTTATTGACTTAAATTTTTAGTACTAGAGCTGAACATGAAAAATGGAGTTTTATGACTTAGAGAGTCAAATCAATTTCTACATATGCATATACAGGGCTCTTTAATAGCTTTGGCATTGTATGCTGGCAAACTTAGTTAAGCTATAGCCCGCAAATTTTGTTAGAATACTTATTTAGCCCTCGGCAAGAGATTGTTATTTTGCCGCGAAGAGGAGGCTCAGTAAGTGCAATGATCCTGAGGGCGATGCGGGCGGTAGCGTAATTATAGATAGGTCCTCCTAAGCCGGTCAAACCGACGGTGAGCTCCGAAGCCAAAAAGAATCCACGTTGTAGCGTCTGACCACAGGTTAGAGGCGGCTACAGCTCTCTGGTCTCCAAGACAAAGCAACATAGAGGGAAGTGGCATTTCTGGTGAGCTTGCGAGAAAGTGAACCGAATTGGTCCCATAGACCTCTTATCTGGCCATCGGCATACTTTTGAGTGTCATTAAAGAGGAATTGCACAACTAACTTCTTAGGAAAGCACAGATATTGTTCCACAAATGGGAGACCTCCAGTTTTAAGACGCCTTCGAACGGCAAATGGTTTTTATGAAGAACCAAACGCTCTGAAATACGCTCGATTGTTTGCCAGTGCCTACGGAGGGGCGACCGCTATTAGAAAAAACTTTTTCTAACATTTCGGGTTTCACGTTCGGAGATCGGAGCCTGGGCTCTCCCGAAATGTAGTAATGTACCAACCCATTCGGCTGCGACTAGTTCGTGAGTTATTGTGCTAAGAGAGTGTTATTTTCAGAAAAATGTATCAAAAAGTATTTCGTGTTTTTATTGTATACTGCTGCTTGCTGGGAAAAATTAACGTTGAAGCAAAACAATGGCTTGACAAGAGTAATGGGGACTCCGCTCCAGCAGAAACAACAATAAAACGATGGTTTACTGACTTCAAACGTGGTCCTAGAGACACCGATCACCAATAATGTACAACGTAGTGGACGTCCAAATGAGACGGTACCACCAGAAAACATCAAAAAACCTCAGAAACTCGTTTTGAATGATCGAATAGCGAAGTTGCGTGAGTTAGCTAACATCGTAAGAATATCAAAAGAAATTCTTGACCTTATCTTGCATAAGCATTTGACTATGAGAAGACTCTGTTCAAAGTGGGGGCCGCGTTTGCTTACTTCATCAGACAACGCACTGTGTCACAAGTCAATAAAAAAAAATTGGAAAAATACATGAATTTAACTTCGAATTGCTACCACATCCATCGTATGCGCCAGATTTGGCTCCCAGGGACTACTGGCTGTTCGCAGACTCAAAAAAAAAGGTCGCTGGTAAGAAATTTCCCTCGAACGAAGAGGTTATTACTGAAACTTAGAGCTGTTTTGAGGCAAAAAATAAATCGTTCTACAAAAGTGCGTCGCTGGAATGATTGCGTTATTCCTCATATAAATTACGTTGATGGATTTCGGTCCGTCAGTACCATTGGCCCTTTTTTCCGCGCAGATGGGACACAAGACGATGGTAACAAACTTGAAGAGGCTTAGGTTGAATGGTATGCATCTCGCCACTGGCTATGCTGCAAGGGTAGTTATTGGAAGAGAAGTTCAAGTGTTTCCTCACCTTGCTTTGTCAGCCCCACTTATTGCCTAATGTATGATTAAAGTAAAAATAAATAATGGAAATATGTATTTATTCTTTCTATTAAAGCAATAATAGGTTAAAAAAAGTTCCATAAATTCATTTTAGAAAACGCTTTATGATCAACACACTGCCCTAACATTTCTGGCAGGACCATTACGACGTTCCAATTAGTATTAAATTAAATCCAATTCCAATTAAATTAAAACAAAATCAAATTTGCAGTGTAAGCTGCGGTTGCTTTTTCCGCTCAGTAATTTAGTCATAAAACTTGAACGTGTCTTTGACTAAGTGCTTATCAGTTTTGTACTTTTTGGTCGCATTTCTTAAACATTTTCTTTCTTTCACCCTTTATGCTACCTTGATTGTAATATCAATTCAGCGCTATTTTTACGCCAGCCAACGCATTAAATTTTATTGTTTCTTTTCGTTCTTATTGTTACCTTAATAGTATTGGTGTTACCAAGACTTTTTATGGCTATCACACATTTGTATATCACACATTTGTATATTCATTAAGGATGTACATTTTTTTCGATTTTTACGATAACGGTATTTTCAGGATATCCTTTATGTGATCCCGGGACTAGTCACTGGATTTGGGCATTCATTATAGGGCAACAATTTAACGCCCATATCTGTTGCATTATATTATACAAGGCAATCCGCACGGAGGATGGTTCCATATGTAGAAGTCCACGCAAGTGGGGAAAGTTACTGATCGCCATTCACTTGGGAGTGGCCAGGACGATTCTTCTGCATATGGTTCAAGCAGCTCACAACTCCCGGGATTAGCCCAAGTATCCTCTGGGTAGCTTCCGAACACCCGTTCGGGAGTGAGCTAAAGTGAGAAGGCGAAACATTCCAGGATAGCTGGTTGTGCGCTGGGTTTGGGACCCGCCACTTAAAAATCCCCCCCAATGAAAAGATTAAAAAAGTCTCCGATGAGACCTTCCTATACTGAAAACGAAATAAGGATTACGATGTGAGGGCACGCATCTGGAATGTCCAGTCCCTTAATGGGGAAGGTGCCACTGCCCGGCTGGTTGATGTCCTCGTGAGAGTAAAGGCTGGCATCACTGCCATTCAAGAGATGCAATGGACAGGACAAGGAAAGAAAACCATAGGACCTTGCGACGCCTACTACAGCTGCCATGTAAAGGAGCGCAAATTCGATGTTGGATTTGTTGTGGGAGGGAGACTTCGTCGCCAAGTACTGTCATTTACTCCGGCGGACGAACGTCTCGCAACAATCAGCATCAAAGCCCGATTTTTTTTACCATCTCGCTAATTTGCGCCCACGCCCCGATGGAAGAGAAGGACGATATGACCAAAGATTCCTTCTATGAGCGCTTGGAACGTTCCTATGAGCGCTGCCTCTGCCACGACATAATAATCGTGATTGCCGTCTTCAACGCCAGGGTGGACAAGGAGGGAATTTTTGGTCCCACAGCCGGAAAATTCAGCCTACGCAACGAAACAGCCGGTAACGTACAGAGGCTGATCGACTTCGGAGGAGCCCGAAACATGGTAGTCTGCAGCACCAGATTCCAGCATAAGAAGAAAGTTCGGCGGCTTACAGAAGGTTTTAAGACCGGGGCGTTTTCCTGTAAGAATACAGACGGCGATCTGGTGACTGACATCCAGGGCATTCTGAAATTACGGAGGGAACACCTCTCGAACCTGTTAAACAGTGACAGCTGCGAATTTCACAGATAATGTGAAGATCCCAATCGTTGACGACGGAATTGTCGTTCCGCTATCCGATCATGACGAGGTGAGAACAGCGATAACGAGGCTAAAGAACAACGAAGCCGCGGGCGCCGTCGCACTGCCGGGTGAGCTATTCAAACATGGCGGCGAGGAGATGGTAAGGTGCATGCATTAGCTCCTATGAAAAATAAAGCCGGATGAAAGCATGCCTGTCGTTTGGAATTTAAAGGGACTCTACCCAATCTATAAGAAGGGTGATCCTACAATCTGTGCCAGTTACTGCGGGATTAGTCTTCTAAATATCGCCTATAAGGTTCTAGTGAGCGTATTGTGTGAAAGGCTGAAGTCCACCATCAACCAACTGATTGGACCTTATCAGTGTGGCTTTAGACCTGGAAAGTCTACCATCGACCAAATATTCACAACACGAGAAATCTTGGAAAAGACTCATGAAAGGAGAATCGACACGCACCATCTTTTCGTCGATTTTCTGTATGCCGCGATGTCTGAATTTGGTATCCCCGCAAAACTAATACGGCCATGTAAGATGACGTTGCTTAACACCAGTAGCGCCGTCAGAATTGAGAAGGACCTCTCCGAGCCGTTTGATACCAAACGAGGTTTAAGACAGTGTGACTCGCTGTCGTGTGACTTCTTTAACCTGATGTTGGAGAGCATCGTAGGAGCCGCAGAACTTAATCGCTCAGGCACAATTTTTTATAAGAGCGTGCAATTGCTGGCGTATGCCGATGATATTGACACCATCGGTCTTAACAACCGCGCTTTAAGTTCTGCTTTCTCCAAACTGGATAAGTAGGCAAAGCGAATGGGTTTGGTGGGGAACGAGGACAAAATGAAGTACCTCCTGTCTTCAAACAAACAGTCGGCGCACCCACGTCACTGTTGGCAGTTATGATTTCGAGGTTGTAAAGGACTTCGTCAATGTCAGCCTTGAAATCCAACGTAGAATCTCTCTTGCCAACAATTGCTACTTTGGACTAAGTAGGCAACTGAGCAGTAAAGTCCTCTCTCGACGAACAAAACTAGCACTTTACAAGACTCTCATTATGCCCGTCCTAACGTATGGCGCAGAAGCTTGGACGATGACAACATCCGACGGAGCGGCGAACAAAGATCCAGCGGCTTCGTTGGCTGGGTCATCTCGTCCGAATGGATACAAACGCTCCGGCTTTGAAAGTTTTCGTTGCAGTACCAGCTGGTGGTGGCAGAGGAAGAGAAAGGCCTCCTCTGCGTTGGAAAGATCAGGTGGAGAAGGACTTGACTTCACTTAGTGTGTCCAACTGGCGCCGGGTAGCACGAGAAAGAAACGACTGGTGCGTTTTGTTAAACTCGGCCAAAATCGCGTAAGTGGTTTTAGCGCCAATTAAGAAGAAGAAGATCCGCACGCAAGTGCAAACGCCTGCTTAAAAAAAATAATAAAAAATAAAAAAATTTCTTTTCATATGTTATTGTTTCGTTGTTATTGTGAAGGCTCAAGAATCGCCATTACACTAAACAACAAAACTAAAATTTTTAAATTTGCCCCAAAAGGTACAAAAAGTACCCAAATGTGAAGCAGATACAGGTTAAATATATTCCAATGTATAGAAGTTTGTAGCTTTTTTGATTCATCGATTTACAAACATTGCATTTGGATCACCCTGTGTAACTGATATCCGCGCACCTTCTTTTACGGCTATAACCTGTAGCTTTAACCTGCGTCCTTATTGCTTTTGGCTCCTTGTTTTTTAATTTCTTTAGCTGCGCATTTCTTGTCATTCTCTTTCGCATTATTTTATAAGCCATTAAACATAATCGCCAGCGTCTTATTGTAATAAGCACTTAGTGGCTTCAGTTATGTGCATAGTTGACTTTATTATGATTACTCTTTATGCTTAGGTGCACAATTTAAGTGCCCCCAAATACATTGAGCAGTCGGTAGTAAAACTGAACTAAACTACTGCTTGCAGAGAATGAGGATAAGTAAAGGAAGGGCCAGCGAAGCTTGCAAACTAACTTTAGCAAGAATTACCTATTAATTGGGGGAACTAAATGCCCTCGAGCGCAAACTAATTACTATTGCTTGGGCATAATTTGAATTTAATACTCGGGATTTCACTTTTACTAATACGAGATGAAGGAAATGCTTGCTAACGAAAACATTGTAGCCAAGAAATGTTATTAGAAACGTGCCGATTTTGGTACTGTGGAAGATTGATATCAGCAGTGGTTAGTTCATAACTTCAGTAGCTTATTTTTTTAATCGATTGTAGTTGATTTCAAAAAAAAAAATTTTTAACGGCTGTTGCGGTTTTTTTTATCCCTCGCATTGGAAAGAAATGGAGTTGATTCTTTAAAATTTATTTATTTTTTGTTGCAAATAGTCTTGTCTATTTTATTCCACTCAAGAAATTCATTTTCATATAGAATAAACTACGAAAACCTTAAGGGGTTAAGGGTAATTAGAATTAAAAAAGAATTGATTTTTGTGCTTTTTCTTTAATATCTTTAAAATTTTGTGTGAAAATTTGAAGTGAATCCGATAAATACTTTTCGAGTTATTGAACAATTAACAAAGGGCGCTGGTGTGCTCAAGAGCAGATAGCAAAACTTGAAATGCGTTTTTCTCAAAACTATGTTTTTGGAAGTGGTGATCATTGTCACTTAAAAACCGCTTGGTGGATTTTAATAAAATATACACTATTTTCCAAAAACATAAAAAACTCGTGCCTGATCGAAGAATTTTTTTTCCAAAATTTCGGTTTTTTTAAACAATTAATTGTCGGTTTTTTTCTCGAAAATCTGACAATAATTTCTTGAGGCCGCCATCTTGTTAATTTTGAAAAAAGAGCCAAGATCAGGCACTAGATTATCTATTAATAAAACTAATTGCTCTTGTCCGATTGATTTTAGATGAATCTCCAAGGACTTGTGATGATCATCGCAAGGGATTTCTGGAGAAACGAGCTCCACACAAACAGCGATAACTTTTACAATTATTAATTTTTTTTTTGAAATTTTGCTAAAGTCAAGTCGAAACATGATGTACTAATGCTATGTTTTTATTTTTTTAAATAAAGCAGTTGACTCGGAAAAACAAAAGTTATTGAAAATCATCATTTTTTCGGGCCTCTACCACCTTTAACCCCTTAACCCTTTCATGCCCGATGTTGCATATACGCAACATTGTGTTTCCGAGCCTCTAAATCACGCTATTTTCTAGTTATTGTTTTGAATTTTCTTTTAAATTATAGCTTGCCGTGTTGAGAAAGCAAACAGTAAGTTGTTTGGCAGTCAGCTGTACACGCTTTCAGTCCGTAGCTATATTTGTGAGCAAGAAGTTGAAAAATTGATTTTGCGAAAAAACGGTGTTTTAAAAAAGTGGAAAAAAATTATTAAAATAATTATTTCATCCTGAAACCAAGATTACTACATAAATATAGAATGGTAAGAGAGTATTTAGAAAAAAATTCTACATCAAAATATTATTTAGTTTGTCTGTAATAATTTTGTTATTTTCGTGTTGCGTATATGCAACATTGGTCTATTAGTAGTAACTTTCGAAAAATATAATTTATTTCAATATACACTTTCTAAGATGCGCCCAAAAGGTCTGACTCAAGCTGAGGTTGAAAGATTTGCCAACTTTGATTGGGATGATTCGGCTGACGATGAAATTGAAGAAGAAGAAGATCAAAATATGGAGGAAATTATAGAGGAAACATTGAAAAATTTAGATAACAGAGCTGAAAATGTGGAAGTTGGTTTGATTGACCAAATTATTGGAAGCAAAGGTGTTGAAGATTTGAATGAAAATTAAATCGTTGCACAGGAGGTAATGGAAAAAATTATTTCAATAGTTTGAAGTGGAGTAGTGCTGAGTTTATGGAATGCGAGACCACTTGGAAAAGTAAATTATGCAGCAATGCGGTAAAAAAACCCATAGAATATTTTAGTACTTTCTTTACGGATGAACTTATATGCCATGCAATCAAAAGGAATACAATTGAAATGCACTGTGCCGGAAATGAAAAGGTTTGTTGGCATACTTCTTTATCTTGCTGTTGTGAAAATGCTAACCTATCGAATGGCGTGGGCGTCCAATTTCAAATTAGTGGCCATTGGAAATGCATTGGCAAGAAACAGATTTGAGAAAATAAAACAATTTTTCCATTTGAATGGGGTTTCAAAACGTTTACGAGAGCTGGTGTTTCCGGGATTATATATGATTTTAGTCTATACATTGGAGAAGGAACGTGCAAGACTTATGGCCTAAGAATATCATCAGATATTGTCCTTTTTTTATCATCCAATATGCCAGTAAACCAAAATTTCAAACTGTTTTTTGACAATTGGTTTTCTTCAATAAGCTTGATGTGTGCTCTAAAAGAAAAAGGCATACTGGCCGTTGGTACAATTCGAACCAACCGATTGAAAAATTGTGATCTAAGCAGTGAGAAAATCCTTCAAAAGCGAGGACGGGTATCAAGCGATTTCAGATATGAAGCAACGCACAACTTGATTGCTTGCCGTTGGTATGATAATAAGACTGAATGCAACAGATGGTGCCGCAAAGAGAAGAAATTTATAACTATACCTTGTCCAGGTATAGTTGAATGTTACAACAAACACATGGGATGGGTTGATCTTGCAGACATGCTGCTTGAATTGTACAAAATCAACCACCGCTCAAATAAATGGTACATGCGTATAGTATACTGGTGCATAAATTCGAGTAATAACAGTAAACAGTTGGTTGTTGAACCGCAGAGACATTGCACATACAGACGGCGAATCAAAGTATATGCCGCTTATAAATTTTCAATTGGGTGTTGCTGCCGAGCTTTTGAGCGCAAGTCAAACTACAGCTGTCGCCAAAATGAGAGGTCGTCCATCATCACTCCTTTTGACAATGAATTCAGGAACTGCACCATCTTCTCCAGCATCACCAGCTCCATCATCACCTGCTTCTACAGGATCTGAATCAAATCCCTATAAAAGAGCTTATATTGAAGACCCACCAAAATCGCTACGACTTGATGGTTATAATCATTGGCCGGAATGGGGTGCAAGAGGCAGATGTCGAGTATGCACCACTGGGTTTCCAAGCTGTAAATGCAGCAAATGTAATGTGCACTTGTGTTCCAATCCCCAAAAAAACTGTTTCGTGTCTTATCATACTTAAAATATAAATAAACGGCATTTGTAAAAGAAATAAACTTGTTTTTAAATATATACCACCATTGCCCAATGTTGCATATACGCAACATCCTGTAGCTCTTGAACCAGGACACCTAGGACCTTGAAATTTTGAACAGTTAATATTGATGTGAACCCTATCTTATATATCTACTCATAAAAATTTTAGCCCCGCCCATTTTAATTCGGGCATGAAAGGGTTAAACAAATTTATTAAAAATCCAAGCGATTTCATAGCCGCTGACAGTGGAAGCTCCACTTGTTTTACTAGAATTTAGTAAGCCATGTTACTGCATATCAAAAATGTTTTAAAAATTCAGATTGAAAAGTATAAAATTTAGTTGAAATTCTTAAAAAAATGTCTATTATTAGTGTAAATGGTTATTTATGTACTGCGAAATTTGTGTACCTAAAAAAATGTATTGTGCAGCCATGCAGCCTACCCAAACAGTTTCAGACTATTAATAAATCCCAAAACTGCTGTAAGCTTAATTTCTAGCAGGAGGTTTAGATCTATAACCCTGCTTCCCACATAATTTAGTCTGCGTAGCGCCACTGCTAGGCAGTCGCTTAGAATACCTTCTGCTCAAATATGAACGAGACGTTATCAATAAAACGGTACGCGGACGACATATGGCAAAAATAAATTGTTTGTTTTATGGTAGGACTGTTATAAGCTTACATGGCAAATTTCAGCGTGATATGTCACATAGTTTGTTTTCTGTGCTACTGTAAACAAGTCAAGCTCGAGTCTTGTTCATATTTGAGCAGAAGGTATTTCCTGTTATTTTGTGTGCCTCTTTACAGAGTCTACAAGAATCAATTTCTTCCACACCAACTTTTTTGTTGTTGTAATTAAGTCTACAATGCCCTGTTAGTAGTCCAGTGTAAAGTTTTATGTATTTTTTGTTGAGATTTAGGATTGCCTTTATACGTTCTGGATCAGTGAGTCTTTTCCATTGTCGCATGTCTTTTTGGGCTCGATTAAGCATCGTTGTGTGACACCATTTTCTTGTTTTGTTGTTTCTCAAGGTGTTTTTCTGAGAGCAGATGATGTGGGACGGTGATGTGGGACGGTAGGATATGTTCGCTTCCTTCGGTCGACATTCGATGGTGTCGATACTCACGTCCATTGCCTTTTTAGCAAGAACTGATTGGGCTTGGCGTGGTCACAAAGAAGGGTCCCGTTAAAAAGTTGGACGATCACTTTATCCCGCTTTCTTGTCGTCACTCGCTTCAAGCCGCGCTCGGAAAAGTCATCAACATTTTTTTACACTTTATACTGCGGATTCCACATCATAATAAACTTTTTTGATTTTTTCATCACTTTTGTAGCTACGGCGTAAGATAATTTGAGCCCTTTCAAATGCGTGCATAAAAATACCGCCTCGAAATGCTTCTCGTATTTCTCACTCATTTTTGTTTGGTTGCGTTTACGGGAAAATCTCGAACGACACTAACCTGAGTTAGCACTGGCGTCGTAGCCCTTGAGTGGGACTATTACGCAGCAAAAAGCAGAACGAAGTATATTTTGAAGTTACAAGAAAAAAACCGGTTCTTTTCTTCTGACACAGACTGTATCTAGCGATTTCAGAGTGAATGCTGATATTGGCACCAGGCATGCAGCTACGAAGATATTCTCTGGCGCATAGCCCTAAGATGTGGACATCCGCCTGAAAGTTGGAAGTCGTTTTTTCCATTGCAATTGCTTTTCTGTAATGTGGTACGACAATCCCATTCCCTGTGCTGCCGTCTTTCAATTTGCACCTATCAGTAAACCACACCTCTGCGACCGGTTTTAAAGATATTGCATTAGTTCTCCACTGAACGATCACTGATGATTCTGGGAGAATTGTAGTTTTCTTTCCATCTCGTCACAGACCGTCCTTCGAAGTCATTACAATAGTAAGCAGCTGGTCCCTTGATTATGAGTACTTTCACCTAAACACAAAGTGCGATGATCTGTATGCTTAAATTTAAACTTAATGGAAATCCTATTACAGAGCCCAGATCTGTAAGCCTTTACAAGCTCATCCGTCAGTAGGTCCAAGGAACCGTGTTTATACCCTGAGCGATCCTCCACTGAGAAGATATGGTTGAATAGGCATCCAGTGTAGTTGTGCAATGAATAGGCCCCGCAGAAATTAACTATTAATCGAATGGTGTTAAGGTCAAAATTTGCTCAGCTACTTTGAAAATATTTAGCTTATCTTATCCCATCTACTTATAGATGCAGTCGCTCGTATGAGCTGTGGCTGCAGTTCTCTCTTACTTACTTCGAGAGCATAACGCACCTCTCATTTCATTATGTCACCTTTCATTTCCTTACTGTCATTGTCTTCCGAAATCATAAAGAGAAGCTCTGGTTCTGGCCAATTTGTCAGCTCCCTTCTTATATTATATGAACGCATACCTGGTTGGAAAGTTTATTGTTTCGATAATCGAGCTCAGCATCGTCTTTCTTTATCTCACTATTATGAACCTTTTCGTTTGTTATTGTTGATGCCAATGACAAGAGTATTGATTAGTTCTCTTAAAAGAAGGCTGCTCTTTGTATTTGGTACCACTTGTTTTGCAATATTCCATTTGAAAGATCTTAACAAAATTAGGTGTTTAGTTAATCACAAATCGGTAGAAATAGGTTCTTAGTAGTTACTTCCGAGACCACCGAAATCCTTATGCTACAGACTGTTTTGGAATTATATGTATAAATAGCAAGGATTCCGTCATTTAATCGGCCACATTTCCAGTATTGCCTAGAAAGATACTTTCCGTGAAAGTGTTTCCTGGAAAGTGGGATGGAAAGTTAAAATGTCATTCTTCCTCTAACCCTATAAATTTGTCAAGAATTCCATAATGA
The DNA here is from genome assembly GCA_037575425.1 of Anastrepha fraterculus. Taxonomy (NCBI): domain Eukaryota; kingdom Metazoa; phylum Arthropoda; class Insecta; order Diptera; family Tephritidae; genus Anastrepha; species Anastrepha fraterculus. Next base: position 8,536 of record JAYXIM010036767.1, on the reverse strand, counting down.
CCTGATTTCTTCGAATTTTTGGCAGGCTGGATTTCTTATGATTCTTTTTCTAACTCAAAAAGTTTGTCAAGAATATCATCATAATCAGATTTCTTCTAGTTTTCGAGAGAAAAACTCTTTTATGTTTCTTTTTCTAGGCCTAAAAATCTGTCAAGAATACCATAGTGACAAACTTTTCATAAAATGCAGCAGTTGCATTCTCTGCGCTTGATTGCAATGTGGATCAAAATGTTTCTGATGAGGATTTCTATAGGCAGTTGGCTCAGAGGCAAATTCACAGCATTGATTGGACCTGACTAATTTCTACCGTAGCACTCCGAAATAGGGCTCTGTTGTACTACTGTTAGGTTAGATTAGGATAAATGGCTGCGAGGGCCGACTTGGAAGCACAATCAAAATTCGTCCGTTGGTAGGTGGAAAAAAGAAGAGGGGGCTTTGGATTAGATGGTGATGACCAACAGTAGCTATTTGCGTTCGTATTAACTGCTTCAAGCTACTGATGAGTTTCACCAGTTTAGTGATATTTAAACTCACAATATTCGCAAATGTAAGTAAAAAGTGAGAGCCCAGATGTAAGGGAAAAGTGAGAGCCCAGAAGTCTCAATCTTTGACCGACGAGAGCAGGGAAGCTGAGAAGAAGGTGCTGAGATGAGAGAGCAAAACTTGCCCTATTTATTGAAACAGCTTCTGCAGAAAAGACTTGAAATAATCCCAGGCCTCACCGCATGGACACCTAATAGATTGTATAGTATTGATCCAGAAGCTCACGCGTCATGAACTAGAATTAGCTCTGTGTTGGTGGCATATATCTACAGGAGAAGCTTTGGGTTCAGCCCTCAATTTGAAATGAGGACCTCCTTACAAAAATAGAGGATCTTCTTACATTTTTCCACACACTATTTTTTGACATTTATCTTCCAGCTCAGCTTTGCATCCAAAGTGAGGCTGAAATACTTCACATAGGAAGACAATGTGAAAGTCGTTGGAATAACTAAAAACCGATTTGTAAGCAGTAGCGGAAGGAAAATGAAGAAAAAATTAAGAAAAAAAACTGTGTAAAAAGCAAATAAATAGATAAAAGCCATTAAATTGACATTTCTCCACACTGAGAAGCAACAAGCGAGCATCACAAAGTATTATATAAATATCACAAAACCAAAAAGAAAAAAAAAAAGAAACAAAGAAAAAATGATGACAACTGATGCTCAAACAAGTCACAAAAAAAAGGGTTGGAAAATGCACCGTGGCGGAGTAATGAAGTAAACGTGTAGAAGCACGTAAAAATAGAAGCGCAAATAAAAGGAAAAGCAATTTCATGGAAATGATGCAGCAGCATCAGCGTGACTTGGAACAATGTGCAAAATTGAAATAGCAAAAGATTTAAGAGTACAGGTTTATTACCCAGAAATGGCGAAATGGGGAAACTACAACTATTAAAATTTTAGCAGCATCAGTGAAGGTTGCAAAGGGCTCACATAGATAACCAGTAAAGGATAAAAGGTAGGTGAAGGCATATAAACACAGAAAAAGAGCAAAATAAACGTACATATGTATTTGTGTTTTATGCATGTATGTGTGTGCAAGGTAACTCTAGGCGAATCTGTCATACTTTGCCGTGGTGTATTTACTATTAGCCAAGGTGCAAAGGTTCGAAATTCATTGCAGCTATGAAAGAACAAAAATGTTTTCTTTTGCCTATTATTTATTCAGTTGTAATATATTACATGTACGGCACAGCAATCAAAACTACAAAAACAAAAAAAAAAACCAAACTCATTACTACCTACCAGAAAAGTTGTTTGCCTCTAATAAATCTCAGCTGCTACTCAAAGGCGACTTGCAGTAGTAAAGCGCTCCATACATCTCAGACGCAGACCACAAGTTGAAGCGAAACTTGGCCTAAATCTTTTTCGCGGCGTACTACTACATACAAATCCCACTCTCTAAGTGCGACATTAGTTGCCGCCGCATGTCACATGAAACCGACTCTTATGCGCATTCAAGTCGACACTCATTGTACTTATCCACATATGCAGGGTGTTTTAAAAAGAGCTTTGATTTTAAGTTGTCATTTATTTTTATACCTCAGCGCACTAGTGTTCATATAAGGGTTGTTGGTATTAGCTTAATGGAAGCTAAATAGGAGAGGAGGGAATTTTTAAGATGATAAAAATAATTCAATTATCCTTGTCTATCGATGAGTTCGCCCGTGAATACACTAATTCCAGTAAATCAGAGTAAAACTTGGCCCAAATGCTGCTTTGATTTAAAACCAATTGCCTCTGAAAATTAGAAAAATCGCTCACTCACATCGATCAACTGTTCAATTGTAATCAGCCGCTTCACTCTTCATATTGAGTGAATAGTTGCACATGTCGGTCCTGATTTTTTTGTTTTTTTTTGTCGGGACAAACTAGGAAGTAAGTACTGCACTCAGACACAATTAAGGACATTGCACTGCACTAGGGTTCCCTCTTAATTTTGTTAAATCTACTCGACCTCCGAAGAAATCTAAGTAGATCTTGTGGTGCCAAGGAGCCGAGCTGGTTGCTTCTTAGCACATCAGTGCCAAAGACCTCAAGCCTAATTCGAGCACAGAAAATGGTCCACCGTCTAATACTCCTCTCCACATGTTGGGCAGAGAACACTGTCTGAGATGCCCACCTTTTCCATGTGCTTTGCCCATAAAAAGTGGCCCGTGATCAGTCCAACCAGCCTCGTATAGTTCACTGTTTTTAGTGACAGGAGGAACTGCGACAGTCGGTCGGACATGACAGGTAACATCGGTTTTGTCCATCTGCAGCCTCTCTCAGCCTGCCAAGCTTACTCGTGGGTTAGAGTAACTCGTTTGCTTACCGTGGCTTTGATGGCTGCAGAAGCGAGTGGCAGAACGGGCTCCGGGCCGAAGAAGTTGGTTTCAGAGCCCATTTTGGCTAAAGAGTCAGAGATCTCGTTACCCGCAATACCCACTGTCTTGGGACCCATGATAGCATCATGGTTCAGCCGACATAGTTCAGCCTGGTTTTACAGGACTCGACTACCCTTGAAGTGGTTGGGGGGCTATCTAAGACCCTGAGCGCAGCTTTGTTGTTATTGCAGACTCATACAGATCTGCTTCTCTACCTGTTTTTTACAACAAAGTTCATTGCTTCTTGAACTGCATACACCTCCGCTTCAAACAGAGATGCCTGCATTCCGAGAGCAAAGTGCAATTTTGTCCTGCTGGATTCCACGTAGACCGCAGAGCCGGAGCCATGCTCGGTCCTGGAGCCATCCGTGAAAAAGCGAAAACAGTGTTTGCCGGGCTCATTTTCAGAGTTTGACCACAGTTGAGCCTCTGGCAGCACCACACTGTATATTTTGTCAAGAAAGACTCTGGATGGCATAGGGTCAAGGATCATGGCGAGGATCGTTGGATCGATGTACATGCCTACTATGTTGTCCAATGCCGGACAGCCTGCAGATGGCCTTCAAGGCCTCTCCTTGGATGAAAATATCAAGTGATGGTAGACCAACCAGATCATCTAATGCCGGGCCTGTAGTACTCGGAAAAACTCCGCCGCAGCAGATGGCCACAGTGCATTGCAGTCTCGATAAGGTCCTCGTGACTCCCACGAGAGGGAGTATACATATCCAGACCACTGATGCATAGGTGATAATAGGTCTTATCATTGCCGTGTAGATCCGTAGGACTTTGCTAGGAGAAAGACCCAACGTTTTTCCAAAAACACATTTCCACTGCCAGAAGGCTGCCTGTGCTTTCGATGTTTTTGTTTCAAGGTGTGATTTCCAGAGTGAGTTTACTATCGAGGATTACTCCAAGATATTTAATTTCTTCGGATAGCTGTATTGTGACTCCTTTTAGCTTAGAAGTTCTGATACTCTTCTGTTAATCGACTACTTCAATGAACTCTTAAGCATTCAGTTAAGGCTCATATTTGGAGCTTATTCTCCGAAAAAGGATTCGGGCGCTTTTTTATATTTACCGCCAATTCGAATTCAGGTTTGAGCTAATTTAACAGAAATCATTATTGCCATCAGCTACGAAGAAAACAATGATCCCAAGCATCAAAGCCAAGGGTTTATAGAGGGAAAACCCAAAATGGGATTGAAATGTTGGATTGGCCTTCATCTGATGTCACTCCTTCATTCCGAATGGTAGTCACGCACAAGCCCATTCGGCTATGAAGTCCGTATTGCATAGTTTTTTATACACATTTTTTGCACGAGTTTTGTTTTTATTTTGAACTTTTTGTCAGAGAAAATTGGAAGTATTAAAGCTCTTTTATAGCTATTCAGTGGTATAATTAAAAAAATAAAACAAACAAAAAAAAGTAATAATTAAAAGTTTGATCACCGTGCATAAAAATTTGTAGGTACAGTTGCTATGGATCGGATCTTGTTAAATAAAACTTAACATTTGGGCTTAATGGTGTTCTGGAGATCACTCTTGAGTTGAAAAACAGCTAGAATTGAGACTAACCACAGTTAAACTAATATGGAAACCTGCCAGGTATATAGTGCACTTTGGATACCGCTCAAGGAACAAAAACTTTGTAAGGCGCTTTTTTAACAAAATATGCGGCTTCTTCTGAGAATACTACGAAGGAAAAGAACTACTGGCTATATGACCAACTGGTATGGCGCTCCGCATAGATATTTTTGTAAAAGTTGCAGAGATTAGCACGAGGCGGAGTACATGCGGAAAAAACTGAATTTTGTGGCCTACAGCAGGCCGTTAACCAGTTCTCAGCGTTTTTGAAGGAATTAGTTCTTTTGCTGACGTAACCGAGTTTATGACCGCGTTTTGTTTTTTTTTTTTTTGTTTGAGAGAAGTCAGCAAAAACTGAGACTATATTGCTGATATACAAAAAAAATCAACGCAACTACTGCTCAAGATACTTCCTAGAAGTCTGAACTCTAATGTTGAATCCCCGTTTACGTGACAGCCGAAGTTTCTGTCATAGTTTTGTTTCGAATTGCTTCACCTTGTAATCTATCTGCCTTGGGGTGGAATCCGGTTTGTTGATTGGCTGCGGTGGTGACTTGTCCAGAAACCAACTAACGCTTCTGTACCAATTTGCTGCCACACACTCACTAACAACTTGTTTAATGGTTATTTACAGCATGACTATATCCAGTCTGTGTGGTTTAAGAACCTTATTCGATTGCTGACGTCTGTACTGACGTCTGTACGAGACAGTTGTTCGAGACTCTCTATGGTGAGCCATAACGTTTTGTTAATTTTGCATGTCGTCTGATCTCGCCATCTACAATCCGCCATTCGTAGGTATTTTGAGGAAATTGTATTCTTGACTGCACCTAGTGATGTGAATACCGATTCTGCAAGAGCTCTATTCATGGCAGATCCCTTCTTGCCAGTTCATCTGTTTTTTCGTTACCTTCAATGCTCCAATGTCCCAGGACCCAGATTAAAGTAACTTTATGGTTTTCACTCATGTTTACAACATATTCCTACAGTGTTCGATCAGTTTAGAGGTTATTCTAGCCGAATCCGGTGGCTGTATTGCAGCTTGGCTACCCGAAAGAATTTCGTTATTGCCCTTAAAAGAGAAATCTGCGATTAGTAACCTGCAGGCTTCCTCAATTGCCAGAACTTCCATCTGGAGAACACCGCTGGTATTAGGGAGACGCACAAATTTTTCAACTCTGATTATGTACCTGATCTAGGACTACAATCCATTTTAGAGCCATCTGAACAGACTGTAGTATCGAAGTTGTTTAGTGGGAATCTCTTAGTCCATTTCTGAGAGGGAAAGAGAGTCGCAAATTATTATTGAATTTTACCGTCGGGACGAGGTACTCAGTCCACGTGGAGGTGTACTGAGTTTGTCGGAATAATACTGGAATGTTCATAACTTGTTTCCTTCTACCTTTCGATCTGGTTCATTTAACCTAAATGCTCTTATGGCTGCCATCTTCTTGATATGCAGATCTATCGAAATAACGTCTGGATGTTCCTTACGAGCCGCTTCAAGACATGATTTGATTGCACTAACTGTTATTGCACAGGCTGTTCTTTGTATTCTGCCAAGTAATTTCATATTGCAATCTCTCTCCAGAGCTTTCCACCAACCTAACGATTCATCCGATAAAATGGGAATAAAAAGTTATTGCATGGAGTCTAGCAGCATTTGATACGTGAATACGACGGCAAGGAAATAGGCTAGCTGGATTCGCCAAAATATTCTGATAGGTTAGGGATGAAACCGGAAGAAATATGCTGCTGGGTATGGCAATAGATCGCTGCGATCAGCGCACTCTAACTAACCAAACTTAGCCTGGTGTTTACTTTTACTTAAATTGGAAATAACGCCAAATTAAAAACAGCCAGTCAAATATTTATTTTTTCACTTTGCTGCTGTTGGTACACCCTCTAAATAAACATGTGAATATTCATGTTCAAGCATGTGTATATGTTTATATGTATGTATGTGTACATTTTGCGTGACGTTAAATTGCATTTGCTGACTGCTGTTGACGGCTCAGCTGCTTCCCTGACGACAATATTGCCATTTTCTTTCTTTTATTTTCTTTTATTTTCCTATTTTTATATTTATTTTTATTTGTCCTATTCTGCCAAGCTTTTACTACTGCGACTGTTACCGTTGCTTGCTTGCAGTCGTTGTTTTCAATTATGTGGGCTATTCCTGTGATCATTCTTACTTTTGCACACACACACATGCACACATATCTGACTACATGCATACAATGCTTGTTGGTGTTATCTTAACCTGTTTTTTTCAATTTTTGTTTTTTCAAATTGTTTTACTTTTGTTATTGCTTACATCCTTTTAATTGATGCACATGGCGTTGAGCACTCAAGCACTTTTCGTTTACATACAAATGACTGGCGAATACTTGACATCACTTGTGCTAAGCCCTCATTGCCCGGGGTTATTTTAGGGACTATAGAAATTTGAAATATTTTACTTTGCACTGGTGTTCGTTCAGTCATTGTTGAGATTACAAGGAAGAATAAATACTTATATATTTTTTGTTTAATGCTAACGCAAGGGCACTAAGTCTTTGGAAGTATTAGATTTCAAAAATTTCACAAAAAAATGTGGTATTGCATTCTATTGATTAAAAGTTTTACTATAAATTCTACTATTTAGCAGAGATGGTTTGTATGGCGATATATTATTTACTAGTGGATTGATTGGGCTATTGAGAGGTTGAGAAAAATTTTCAGTTTAAAATTTGAACTATTTTCAGTTACATTGAACGCGCTTTATACAAAATCATATCATCATCATCAAGTAGCGATTACAGCTCAGAGTGAGCTTTAGCTTCATCCACAATCCTCTTCCAGTCTGCACGGTTCATAGCAACAGATCTCCAGCTCCTAACTCGTAGCTTTTTCAGGTCGGCTATGGCTTGGTCAAGCCAGGTTAACCTTGTACATCTTCGGGCTCGGGCTCATTAGACAATTCGTTGTTAAAAAAGATTTTTGGGGCGGCTGTCTTCCATGCGCACAGTGTGACCCAACCATCGAAGCCTTTGGAATTTAATGTATTTCACGATGTCTTCTCCCTGGCATAAGTTTAGAAACTCATCGTTGTAGCGTATTCGGTACGTTCCATCGTTGCAGCGTATGGGGCCAAACACCCTTCGAAGTACTTTTCGTTCGAAAACTCTTAAGCTACTTTCGTCTTTGCTTGTCAATATCCAGCACTCGCAGCCGTAGGACAGCACCGGTTGTATATTGACTGGCAGAGGCGGAGTTAACATTCACGTGTGAGCAGTTTGGAATTCAGCAATTTAGTGTGGGCGTAATATGCTTTGTTTGCTGCCGTTATTCTGTCTTGTACTGTGTCGTAACTACTGTTGCCATTTTTTATTAACACTCCTAAATATTTGAAGTGCTGAACGGCTTTAAAGGTTAATGTCCCGATTTGGATGTTTTCAGGACTACGTCTTTCTTCGCTGCGGGAGACTTTCAGATATTTAGTTTTGCCTTCATTTATTCTAAGGCCTACTGATTTTGCACGAAATTCAATATTACAGAAGGTTTCAATGAGATATCTTTTGTTCCTTGCCACTATTGCGATATCATCGGCGTACGCGATTGATATTCATGAGCGGCTAAAAAGGTTTCCAAACTTCACTTCGTTTTTTATCGCATAGTGAAGAAGGATATTAAATAAAGTTGTGGAAAGCGCGTCGCCTTGTGTTACGTCACAGGAGATTTCGAAGGGTTTTGACACTGCTTGTTGTACAACTACTTTTCCAGTCGTGTTAGTTAGTGCTGCCATGACCAGCTGAATAAGTTTGTCACTGATACCCAAGTTGGAGAGCGCTTCTAGGATTTTGTCAAAGGCTTGTTTGAAATACAAAATCATATACTATCGTGTATTAGTTTGGGGAAAAAGATATGCATTACTTTCGCGGTAGATGGGTGCAGTGATCGATATCTCTTAAAGGGTTAAATACACTTGTAATTTTCAAAAAATCGTTTTTTTTCATTTTCAGAATGTACATATATTTGAGTATATGCTCTGAAAATTTCAAT
>JAYXIM010036766.1:0-21163 GCA_037575425.1 Anastrepha fraterculus | reverse complement strand
TCGATCCGGTAAATATTTTCTGAGATATTGCTGTAATTGTAAAGACGTTTCTGAGGGTCGAAAAATAGGAAACGGAGTAGCAGCTGCATTCCCTGCGCCCACTACCTGCGGTACCTTTGGACATTATTTTTTCGCTTGAAATGCGAATAAAAAAGATTCATAGTATACTTGAAGGTAAAATTTAGTTATTTTAAAATTTTAGGCATCAGTATTAAATAAATTTTGTCAGTCTGCGCAGCTTCGCAGCGTTGTAAAGTCGTTTGTTCTGGTCCACGTACTGTTCTTTGTTTTTCATTTTAAGTTTTATTAAATTTACTTTAAACTTTATTTAAAATGCCTCGCAAGTGTTCCGGAGCACTAGAGAATCTGAAAAATCCGTATAAAAAGAGCTCTCAACGAGCTCTTTCAGCTTGCCCAATTTTTGCCTTGCGGCATGAGGTCTTGCGTTGTCGTGGTGAAACACAACTTTGCGTTTATTCACTAAAGACTGTCGATTTTTGTTAAGTGTCTCATTCAGGTTTGATAGCTGATGGGAATAATAATCAGCAGTTATCGTCTGGTTTGGTTCCAGAAGTTCATAATAAACAATACCGGCCATATCCCACCAAATAGACAGGAGAATCTTCTTGGGGTGAAGGCCATCTCTAAGGGTCGGTTCTGGTGTTTCATCTTTATCTAACCATTGGCGTCTGCGAACAGGTTTATTGTAAAGGACCCATTTTTCATCACCAGTTCAAAAACTTTCATTTGCAAGCCGTTGCAGCAGCTGAGAGCACACATTCACTCTCTGCTGAAGGTTGGCGACGGAAAGTCTATACGGAACCCATTTTCCCAGCTTTGAAACCTTTCCCAACTGAACCAGGTGCCTGTGAACTGTTCCATGCGATGAATTTAACCTCTGAACTATCATATCGACTGTCAAATTTGGCTCAGCTTCCACGAGTTCGAGCAAGGCGTCGGAGTTAAAGGCTTCAGGGCATCCTCCACGCCGCTGTTACCACTTCGAAATTTTGAAACTACTTTTGCGCAGTCCTTACACTCACGACATCTTCCTTTTTTAAGCTTTGTAAAAGAGAACGGAGAGCGTAGTAAGCATCATTATTTCCCCTTTCCTTTGAGTTGGTCCCCTTATATTTGCCATCAGTCTGCTAACTAGTGACATCTTAGTGGCTTTCTCTGCTGCATGCTTTATTTGGGCCCAGAAAGTTAATCTTGAGTCCTGTCTTATGCCTAGGTACTTTACAATCTTTTCTGTGGAGAGTCCCTTGGAGCAAGTTTGCATGCTTAATTCTACTGGGATGCTCCCGTTGGTTTAAAGTATTAGCTCCGTTTTCTCTGTGGCTAATTTGAGGCCACGCGAAATTAGTCACGTTTGTGCCCGTATCATGGCACGATTAAGTTTTCGACGAGCTTTTTCAAGGTTTCGTGCAGTGGTGGCTGCGGCGTCTTGACATGGAATCGCTCAATACTGCATTATTCCTGCTGGCTAATGTGTATAGTACATCAACTTGTGGCAGTACATACATACACGCAAGTGTCCTCACACAAATATAAACAGCTCTAACCTCCACTAAGGTAAGCGCACATGTCGTTCGTTTATTCCAAGCCGTTATTTATTGAAGATTTTGCACCACAACTGTTGCCACAAATTTCGACACAGCCATTGTTTATTGCCTCTGTTATCGTTGCTTTTGTTGCTGTCATTATTTGTTGGCTCTAACTATTTCATGTGGAATACTCATTGTTTAGTCAGCGCTACTGTGCAGCACTCCAAGAACAAAAAAAAACGAACAAAAAATCGAATATGAAAATCCTTGCACAATGCGCACTTCAAGGTCGCTTAGTTTAGAGCAAAAGCAATCGTGCAACAAAAGCATAGGCGCAAGCAGCAACTTCTGGAAGTGCAACAGCATAAAATGGCGATGCAGCTGGTGGCTGAGAGAATTTGAGTGCAGCCGACAGTGGCACTTTTTCAATTCCCAAGACAGTCGGGTTTATGTCACCACAAAGAAATGGATTTATATCCGTCTAAGAAAGCTTAGGTTACGGCAGCAGTATTTCACAATAATTTAAAGGGGTTGGGTGTAGTGTTACCCACAACTACAACAACGTGGCATTCGCTGTTGTAAATATATCTCTTATGTATGTATTTTAATTCATAATAATTTATAAATTTTTATTTTGCTTATTTTATTACATATTATATAAATAATTATTTACTCTTCACATATTTTGATTACAGTAAGCCCACCTACGTCTTTTTTGCTGAAGTTGTATTGACTGCTCGAAAAAATTTCTTTTATGTAGACACTAAAGTCGACCCTAATGCTAAGTTACGTAAGTCGGGAGTGGCACAAAAGCAGGGTATTAATTCAAACAGCGCCGAGGCTTACCCGGTCGCTCAACTTGCAAATCAAGAATCTAATAGGGCTTTCTCAAAGAGCTTTAGCTTGCATAAAGTGAGTATAGAATATTCTCAGCTTTTTGATATAAGGGTTTCCCAATAACAAGTGTTATTTTGAACAGCCCGCTGTGTCGGTAGATGTCACTTTTGAAGCTGTCACTTTTAATATTTGACAAGTAGAAACTACGCCATTAATAAAAATGGAACGATTTGCGCTTAAACAACGCAATGAAATTATTAAAATTCACTATAAAAATGGTGAAAATTTGGCAGAGATGGTTCGTGAAACTCGAACATTTTTGGGTCGTCGTGAAGCAACTTGTCGGACCGCAGTACAGAAATTAGTTAAAAAATTAACAGTTCGAGTTCGGAACTCGGACAAGTGAGAGATGTGAAGAATAAAACCCGTACACGTCGCTCAAGAACAGCCGAAAATCGGAAATATTGCTGTTGTAGCCGAAAGTGTCGAAGAAAACCCAGGTTCATTGGACCTTACTTTTTTGAAAATGAAGCTGAAGCAACAGTTATGATGAATGGATTGCGCTATCGATATGATTAACGATTTTTTATGGCCGGAATTGGATGGTATTGATATAGACAACGTTTATTTTCAACAAGACGGCGCTACGTGCCTCTTATTGGAAATTCCTTTATTTAATCGTGGAAGTACACAACAAATTTTTCCCTGCTGCTGTAATCTGTCATTAGGTTAGGTTAGCCTGGTCGGCATTAAGCCACGCATATACCTTTTGGTCCCTAGCAAAACCAGATGGAGACCGACCTCTATGAATACTGAAAGTGGACATAGTGTAGGATGTCAACGCTGTTGGTGAATCTAAGCGCCCTCCAGACCCTAGGGCTTCCCATTCAAAATCGATACAAAAGGATTTACTAGCTTTCACCGCAACGATATTAATTTAGTGTGAACATAAATTAAAATCGAATTTATAACTCCACATAAATCCCTTTATTCCTTATGTCACAATCATGTATTTTCTTTATGTTATGAACAATTTTAATTAACCCTCGAGCACACTCCCGGGAGCAAACGTGACTATCGGCAGCTTAAAACTGCTAGATCTCTTAAAGCAGGATATTTTAAAATTGAAGTCTTATATCTATGAAATTAACGGAATTATCTATGTTATAATAAAACTGTTGGGCCATTGAAAATATTGAATGATGTGAAGAATGTAACAGAAACATAATAAGGTCATCTTTAAATACTCCATTTGTTTGAATTGACTAGCAGAAAAAAATTATTGAAAATCATCATTAAATAAATAAAAATAAAATTTCATAAATATTTTTCATATTTTCAAATTCATAACATTGTTATTTGAATTGTTTTGTCAAAATTCGACATTAATAATTTTTTTTATTATATTTTATTAATTTTTTAAACTAATTAATTGATTAGTTTTTTATATTTATTTTTTTTAACTTTTTTGTGTTAAGTAATAATTGTTAATTTTTTCATTTAAAATATATTTTTAATTTTTGTATAAATAAACTCATTTTTATTAGTAATACTTTTTGCATTTTTTGTTTTAAATAAATAGTTATTTTTGTATTATATTTTATTTTGTTTGCGGTATTTGAATAATTTTGCTTATTATTTAGTTAATTAGTTTTTTATAATTCTAATGGTTGGTTGGTTGGTTTAAGGGTGACCCCGCATCGGAGAGCCACATAGACCGCAAGTTGGGTCCGTTGTGTTGCCCTAGAGCTCATTATGTTATATGATTTCCCCACCTAACCGAGATTTTTATTGTAGATTTTGGACAAAGATATTAATTCGTTTCGAGAATTTGATGAGATATTCGATTTTCAGGTCCGAGAGTACTGAAAGGTTTTCAATTGTTGGAGAGCCTAGAAGAGCGAGTGGACTTCTGGCTAGGCCGGGACAACTGCACAGCAAATGCCTGCTCGATACTTCCTCATCTTCGTCCTCGCAGTATCTGCAGAGGTCGTTTTGAGGAACCCCGAGCCGACGTGCGTGAGTGCCCAAAAGGCAGTGGCCGGTGATAAGTGATATTATATGCCTCAGTTCGTGTTTCGAAAGACTTATAAGGGTTTTTGTCTGTTTCAGATTGTAGGATGGCCAAATTTGTCTGGTCGTAACGCAAGTAGTTTCCATTCGCCACCTCCGATCACCAATGCTGTGAAATTCTCGATCAATGATCATTTTACATGTTGCGAGCGGCATGTGGATTGTGGGTAAGTTACTAAAATTTGATTGCGCAGCTCCAGCAGTTACAAGAGACAGGATCGAACCACATCTGAGTGGGTATAAGAGGAGCTGAGTGCTCGAACGGCTGCTTGACTGTCGGTGAAAAAGCGGATATCCTCTAGTGATATTCGATTTTCTAAGAGAGTTTTCGCAGCATACCAGATAGCGCATACTTCCGCTTGGAATACACTACAGTAGTCGGGTAATCTATATGATAGATTGATGTGAGGGGAATTGGAAAAGATTCCAAATCCCACTTTACCATCTTGTTTTGAACCATCTGTATATATAATCAGAGGGCCATCGATTTCGGTAAGATTTGTCTTCCATTCTTCCCTAGTTGGGAGTGTAAAGGAGAATAGCAAGGGTGGTGATGGAAGAGTTACATGACAGTCTATGTCGGAAGAGATAACAATGTTCCTGTTCAGTGCGGCCGAATGGCCAATATACTTTTTCCATTTCGATATGGCATTCATGCGTGTCGCTGCTTTCGCCGTGTTTAGAGGCTTAGCAGGTGTTGCACTTAGGCATCCTGTTATCAGGAGGCAGGCTGTTCTTTGGACTCGATGAATTGTGGCTACTCTACACCGTTTTTCGAGTGCTGTCCACCATACAACCACACCGTAGAAGAGTATCGGTTTGATGATCGAGGTATATATCCAATAAATGATCCGAGGTGAAAAACCCCAGGTTTTGCCTATAGCTTTCTTACAAGTATAGAGAGCTATGAAAGCTTTTTTACATCTGTTTTCGATGTTCAATTTCCAACTCAACTTCCTATATAGAATAACTCCTAGATATTAAGCTGAATCTGATAGAAGTAAAGATTCCCCTTTTAAAGTTATTGTTTGCAGTGGAGGAGATTGTTGTTTATTATTTGTATTATTGTATTTTATTTTTTAATGAATTAGTTTTTAATAATGTTTTAAAAACATCTCTTTCAAACTAATTTTTTAACCCTTGTTAATGTTTAGTTTTTTGTTACATATAAATAATTATTTTTTTTAATGTACTTTTATTCGTTTTTATAAATTTTTATATATTTTTAATTCATTATTTTATTTACTATATTTTATTAATTTTGTTTGTTTACTGTTAAATTGTGTTTTTTTTTTACTTTTTTCTTTAATTTACTATATACATTAACAACTTTTGTTTTTGTTTATGTTGAGTAATAATTTTTTTATTTTTATTTATTTTCACTTATTATTTACTTTATTTATAATATTTTTATTAATTTTGTTTAATAACTAATTAATTGTTATTTATTTTAATCCGTTATATTAACCCATAAATCATTTATTTTTATTTTAAATATTTTATTAATTTTTTTATACAAATTAAATTTTTCAATATTTATTTTTTTGTTAGATATAAAAAATTATTTTGCTTAGCAATTTTGTTAATTTGTAATTTTTTTTTATATTTTAATTCATTATTTATTTTATTTATAATATTTGATTAATTTTGTTTAATAGTTAATTAACATTTTTTTTTAATTCTTTATATTTAGTCATAAATTATTTATATTTATTTACAATATTTCATTAGTTTTTTTACTACTTAATTAATTGCTTTTGAACAATATTTTAAAAATATCTCTTTCAAACAAATTTTTCAACTTTTTTTTAATTTTTTAACTTTTTTTAAATTTTTACAAATAAATAACTATTTTTTAATGTACTGTTGTTCGTTTTTAAAAATTTTTGATTTTATTAGTGAACCATTTTATTTATAATATTTTATTAATTTTTGTTTATTAATTAAGTAATTGATTTTTAATATATTTTTTTTAATTATCCTCTTTTGACTAATAAGTTTTTTTGTTTGTAATATTTTTTTAACTTCTTGAACGAATCAGTTAATAAAACCTTTTTTTAACACATCCTCTTCAGATTTGATCAAATTGTTCAAAATTCATATTTAAATTAATTTTAATAAAAATTAACTACAAAATATTTACCACGTAATGATTATCAAATATGCTTGTGTTGCTGCCTACAACCTGCTGTCGAGCGCGTATTTTTTATTTAATTTAATTTAATATTATTTTTATTTGTTTTGTGCACTTAAACACTTTTATTCACATTACTTTTATGCGCAATAACTTTTATATAACATTTTCAAATCCTTTGCCACCTTGCCACTGCCACCAACAACACGAGGCAGTTCTTAGTCGCACCCACACTCAAGCACAGACACACACACAAAAATATCAGCCAACCGTGTTTCTCACGCACCCTTTACGTCGTTATGGGTGGGGAAATGGTAGTTAGTACAAAAACAAACAACAATTAGTTGTATTTGTATGTCGTATGATTCACTACAATTCACTTCAAGTAACTAATCAAATGCAATTGATTGCACAAACACTACAACAACTCCAGAAACTGCAGACGCAGGTACATGCAATTCAAGTCAGCTGTGCACTCGGCGTAACTGAAAGGTATGTCAATGGATTTTTTCCTTCACTTTTTAGAGGCTCGATCTCGTAATCACCAAATGCTTCTTCTTTTTTTTTTGAATGAGTCGCAACAATCGTTTAGCGGCTTTTCAAATTAGCTACGCTCTAAGTTCGCCCGTCAAAATCTACCTCACACTTCTGTCGCTCAAGTTACTTTACTCAGCAACAATCAAACTGTATTCGAATAAAAATTTAATGCAAATATTTGTATTATTAATTTTCCGGCTTTAAGTGAAATTTTACACATTCGATAATTGGCCTAAACAACAACATGGTAATTTGCCTATGCAATAACAATTCACGCACGCGTATACTCTGCAAAGGTGCAGTATTGCGCGTTACGTGCAGTTTTTTCAGTTGTTTTCGCTACGCGTTCAGAAAGTCAACTAATCGCCCGAGTATCAGCATAAAAGTACTTGTAGCCGTCCATATAAAATTTCCCACATTATGGCATTCTGTTGCAAACACCAATTCGCCGCATATTGGGCTGAACCGCTGCTGGTGCTCGGCTAGTTGGATATCCTTTCGGCTCGCGCTTTCTCAGACACCTTGCATAGGCACTGATACACTTCTACACTCACAAGCTCACTAGCGGCGAATTCGTTTATTTGTTTGTATTTTTATTACATTTTGTTTATATCCCGTTTATCACCCACCGTGCGGCAGTGTTCTTTCCATTTCGAATTCTCTTAATCTTTTATTTCCTTATTTTCCTTGGCTCTTCTCACTCTATCTCACTCTCACCGTATCTGCCGTATCGCCATATTGTTGCTCTCTGCTGGCAGCAGTTGTTGTCTTCATTTTATTTCCCTATTGTTGCTTCTCAAATAATTTTCTGTTATCCTGTGCATACTTTAGTTTTATTGTTGATGTTGATTATTTTTGTTGTTGCTATTTTACCCTCTAACATTTTGCAATATTATGTCTTCTCACCGGCGCACTCGTAGCTGTGAAATGTTACTCCTTCGCTAGCAGGCAATGAACTTTTATTGCTTTGGCTTGCAGGTATTCTCGTTTTTGCTAAAGCGAAATCGGTGAGAAAGGCGGTGAAATTGTCAGGTCTTTAAGAAATTTATAATTCAAAACTTTTATATAATGAAATTTATTGATTACTTAAGGCGCAAGGTCTTAAGTGGTAAATTATAGAATTGAAAATTGCATAATATATACAGTTTGACAAGGAAGTGTTTTGAATCAGAAAAAATATTTTCTTTTTGATATATTTTTTGCAAATAAAATGATACTTTAATGAAATTTTGTTTTAATTTTTTTAAATTTTTTTTATGCAATTACTTAATCTATTAGATATAATTGGCGTGTACTGCCTTTTTGGGTGTTTGACCGAGCTCCTCCTCCAAATGGAGGGACCTCCCGCTTCAAGCCGACTCCGAACGGCAAATATTTTTTATGAGGAACTTTTTCGAGGCAGAAATACACTCGGAGGTTCTCCATTGCCTTTTTTTCATTTTGCTGTTTCACCGAGATTCTAACCTACGTTCTCTCTGTGAATTCCGAATGGTAGTCACGCACTAACCTATTCGGCTACGGCGGCCGCTAAATGTTAACCATATCTCACGATCCACATATTATATAAACTGCATCAGGTGATGCAAGGAGGCAATTGAAAGGCTACCAGACGCTTCACCCAAATGCTTTTGGACGTTTTGTGTATGAGGAAATAAGCTGTATCATACATGTCGCATTAACAAATGGATATCCGACAATGCACTCTAAACCCTGAGATCTCTCAAGTGCTCGTTATTTCCAGAAGGCCCCTCGACACTTTAGCTTTGCCAAAAAAGTTACTTGACGGCATTGCTATCAATATGAGCACTCGGC
Source organism: Anastrepha fraterculus (assembly GCA_037575425.1). Lineage (NCBI taxonomy): Eukaryota > Metazoa > Arthropoda > Insecta > Diptera > Tephritidae > Anastrepha > Anastrepha fraterculus. The sequence goes on along the minus strand of JAYXIM010036766.1, from coordinate 12,223 downwards.
TAAAAACATCGGCATAATTTTCATCGTTTTCATGAGTCCGGCATAGTTACGTATATTTAGTCGTGCGTAAATTGTACGGAATGATTCGACCACTCTACTACGCATTCCCTTCCTAATTGTTAAAACATATAATATGTTAAGCCATCGCTATTGTATGTTTGTGAAATCTTTGTAAGTTGTTGTATGCGTGGTTACTTGTTATGCGTTCGGAATCAAGGCAAGATAGAATGTTTCTCATGTTTCTGATACAATTTACTCCATGTCCTTGGAAAAACTTCTTCATATAGATCCCTCGTACTTTTGTACAAAATCTACTACTCGAAAGTACCTGGGTACCTTGCTCTCAGATAAACTGCCGCACAGTTAGTGAGCAATTCTCAACTTCTCTCGTCAGAAAGACAGTTCTTGGTGCATGTGACTCTCCAAAATTTTGTATTTATAAGTATCATAGGTTAGGTTAGGTTATGTTTAAATGCTTGCCCAGAAAGTGGGCACACTTGGAGGAAGGAAGTGTGATTCATTATTTTGTGATACCATTGCAAGGGAAAAAACGGGTGAAGAAAAGTGATAGGACGAAAAAGAGAGGGGTAGGGGATGATGAGTATTTGTGGACTATGAACGGTGACTAATTTGCGGCTGTGGCTAATGCTGCTGCTGAAGTTCATCAGATTTTTGATATCAAAACCTGCTATGCCAGCAGGCGCAGAAAAGAAGTGAGAACGAAGATACTTAAATCTTAGTCCCGCGAGAGAGGGGCAGCTAAATAGCAGGTGGTGAGATTATTCCACCTCATCCTTCATACATCGTCTACGATGAGGACGACATCTAAGATGAAGCCATGGAAACCGTTAAGAGACTAGCAATAGTCAGAATTTTCAATAATATAAACAATTATAATCTCTTAAAAATATTGTGTGAAAATTTGAAGTGAATCCGAGTTATTCAACAATTAACAAAGGGCGCTCGGGCGCTCCGTAGCAGATAGCAAAACTTTAAATTCGTTTTTCTCAAAACTATGTTTTTTGAACTGGTAATCACTGTAACTTAAAAACCGTTTGGTAGATTTCAATAAAATTTATAATGCTTTTGGAAAACATAAAAGACTCCTGCCTGATTGAAGGATTATCTATTAGTAAAACTAATTTCTCTTGTCCGATTGATTTTAGGGAGAGCTTATGATGATCACCGCAAGGGGCTTCCGGAGAAACGGGCTCCACACAAACAGCGATAACTTTTACAATTATTTATTTTAATTTTTGAAATTTTGCTGAGGTCATGCGTGGAGTCTCCAAGTGTTCATTGTATATAAGTATGCTTGGCACCCCATAAGCAGGCGTATATTTAATTTGTAGTGCAAAATGCAATCTTGTGCGCATATACTCCTCTACGACTGTTATTAGAGCTTCTCTTGCCAAGTAGTTTGTGCAAACTTTCCTCCTTTTTATTTCATTGACGGAGTGGGACATACAAGGTGAAGTCCAAAGTAAACAAGACGTGTCAGAAAAATGTTTTTGATGGCGCCATCTTTTTAATGAGTTAGTGCATTGGAAGTTACATACATAAATAACAATGAACATACGAGCTGCCCTTCGTTGAAATTCATGGAATCGGAGTTAAATATCTCCATGTTAACTGATCTTTAAGACTTACGAAAGGTCTGCGCACGCAAAAAATCGCATTTGGAGAAGTCAAAAATCAAGTCGATGCTCATTTGTTTTTACGATTCCGAGGGAATTTTCCACAAGGAGTTCGTACCAACGGACCAGACCGTGAATGCAATTTTCTGTCTTAGCGTTTGTTGCACCGCATTCGTCGAATTTGCCCTGAATAACGCGAAGGACGAAGCTAGCGCTTATTGTATGATAATGCATCATCTATCGATCCACTCTTGTGACTGATTTTTTTACTAGAAATCACATTTTAACCATCAATCGCTCACTGTATTCGCCTAATATGATTCTCTGTGACTCCTACCTATTCGGAAAATTGCATTCGGCCATGAAAAGAAAACATTTTCCGTCCGTAGAAGCCATCCAAAAGGCCTGTACCAACATCGTGAAGGACATTCCGGTCAATGACCTGAAACACTCTTTCGAAAAGCTTCTAAATCACGCAAAACTGTATATTGAGGCTAGAGGGGACTATTTTGAATAAATAAACTCGAAGTTATCAGAACAAAACTTCTGTCGTTTCTATGTTAGCTCAGTATTGTTTATTTTGGCCTTCATCTTGTACATCTAAAAGAAGAATATGTAAAATATGGAGCTTGTTCTTGTTGTTGTTGAAGTGGTTGAAGAGTTTTTCGATTGAAATAATCTTAACCCTAGAAGGGTACTGTGAGTAAAATTTACTCACATAAGGAATAGATTTGTTCGTAAATCTGCAGGTTGGCCACACTGAAAGTCAAGCCACCAGCAGTGCTTGACCCACTCTGTCATTAGTCGGCTGCCGCAAGCATTGAATGGTGTTGTTTGATTTATCGCGCTTGTGGACAATTTAAAAAAAGTTAGTGAGTATAATTTACTCATCGGTACCCTTTACGTACTAAATTGTGTGAGTCAAATTTATTTATCAGTAACTTACTACGTGTCTAAAAAATATATTTTGTGCTGAATTATGACAACTATGTTTATGTTTTGTATTATGCTACCGTAAAGAAAACTACAGAGCATACAAATGGCAGGTTGCGGGCTATCAGAACAAAATATTTTGGATGCAATACTTGAACTAGAATCTGAGGAAGAAGACAATTTGGAGTTGGAGCCTTGTAACTTTGATGAGGATTCTTGGGACAGTGTTGGAGATCCGGAATATCAACCAGAACCGGAAGAATTAAATGATGTCGAAGAGAAAATTTGATACACGGAATCATAAATGCAGAAGAAGCTGAAAAGGAAGAAAGGGAGGAAACACCTGGAAGCAGCAAACGTAAAAAACAGAAACTTATTGTGGGGAAAAGAAATGAAAGATCAGCTGCCCAAGAAATTCATGAAACAGAAGAGGTAATTACAATTATTACACCTAGTACCAACAATCTGATCGGAAAAGATGGAAATTTTATTTGGAGTAAGGACCCTGTTGCTGCGCTAGGTCAAAAAACTCCCTCGAAAAATATTGTTCACATTCGCCCAGGCCCAACAGCAAATGCAAAAAATTCGTTGTGTTCTGCCAGCTGCTTCAAACTGTTTTTTACTGCAGACATATTGGAAGAGATTTGAAATAAACATAAAGAGATAAAGAAATAAACATTCAAAGGGAGAACTATAACAATAAATCTCACGCGGTTTTGTCAAATTTGGAAATGGACGAACTTGAAGCGTTTCTTGGTTTGTTAGTCTTGTCCGCTGCTCTCAAAGATAATCACTTGGCAACACATATGATGTTTGACACTACCTACTGTGGGGAAAGGTACAAGGCAACCATGCCTGAGAGAAGGTTCAAATTTATCCTAAATTGTCTAAGGTTCGATGACAAAGGAACAAGAACTGCTAGAAGAGAAATGACCAAACTAGCTCCAGTTTCTTCTATCTGGGACAAACTTCTAAACAATTCCAGAGTGATCTATAAGGCTGGAAGCTATATAACCACTGATGAGCAACTAGTTGGATTTAGAGGCAAATGCCCATTTAGGATGTATATTCCCTCTAAACCGAACAAGTATGGCATCAAAATTGTCATGTCTTGTGATAGCGGAACAAAGTATATGTTGGATGCCATTGTTTATCTTGGAAAAGGAAGTGTTCCTCCTGCAATGGCTGCTGGTGAATATTATGTTCTTGAACTGCTGAAAAATGTAAAGGGCACAAATCGAAATGTCACGATAGACAATTGGTTTACGAGTGTACCACTCATTCAACGTCTCCGTCATGAATACAAAATAACAACTGTTGGCACAATAAAAAAAAGTAAACCACAATTGCCTATTGAAGCTACAGATATAAAGTTTCAAAAACGAGCCGCATCCACTTCATTGTTTATATTTCATGAGGATTTGACAGTTGTGTCATACAAGCCCAATAATAGTAAACTTGTATTATTGGCGTCTAGTATGCACAGTACGGGTAGTATTCATGAGACCACTGGAAAACCAGAAATAGTGCATGTGTACAACTCAACAAAAGGAGGAGTTGACAGTTTTGACCAGATGTGCCAAAACATTAACCATGGCAGGAAAACCAGAAGGTGCCCTCTAGCATTTTTCCAAAATATGATGAACATAGCTGCAATAAACGCATACATCATTTACGCGCACAACATGTGTAGCTGTGGGCAAAAGCCAGAATCCCGACTTAATTTTATGTTAACTCTACACAAGGAGTTAACGGAAGGACTTCAAAGTAAAAGATTAGCAACTAATACAAACATGAGCCTGGCGTTGAAAAAATCCATTCAGAATATTGTAGGTGCAAGCCAAGGGGCCCATAGTGCCGGAGAAGACCAAAAGGGGCCAAGAAAGTACTGTAATTTTTGTAGTTATACCAAACGTAGATACACCACCACTTATTGCTATTGTGCATTAGCTATTTGCGGTGAACATTCACAAAAAAAGTGCCCTGAATGTGCTTGAAAAACAATTTTTATGTATTCATAATCGTCAAAAATCAATAATAAAGTATTATTTTCGCTTATTTTACATATTATAATAAAAAATTACCCTAATATTATATGCTGGCTTTACATTTTTTTCATTTAAAACTACTATTTTAGAAAATAAATCAGATAATAACGTAAAAATTCTGAAGTGAGTAAAATTTACTCATCGGTACCTATAAGGGCCTACAATTTAACCGTACCCTTCTAGGGTTAATTAGCGCCTAGCATCGTTTTAATACCACTGTTCTCGGGTGATATCTTCTTTTTGTTAATTGTTTTTCGTAAAGTCAGATCCTTTTCGTGAGATCCAAGTATAGCCGCCAAATTTGTATCTCTATGTTTGAGATTTCATTGATTTGCTGTAAGAAAGGCTTATCGGAAAAGCGTAGTCTTGCCCTCGCTAGAACTGGACGTTTGCATAAATGGTGGAAAAGACTTTCTTTCACCCCCTCTACCTGACAACTTTGGCTGATGGGGTTGAACGGAAAGTTAGGTCTGGCTGCATGATCCCCTACCTGAGTGCTGACACTAGAACTGTTTAAACTTAATAGACCTCAAAAATTTACCACAGACTGAATACTTTTTCAACGCCAAATACTGTAAAAGGCTATAAAGTAGGCACTGCTATTGATTTCAAAGTCACTTTAGAAAGAAAGAATTTGCCGCAAGGCCAATCTATTAAAGGTGGTGTTGGTAAATCAGCCGATTAGTTTTTTTTCTTTTCGCTGCGTCCATGTAGCTGTCAGCACAGAATAAAACAAGGCGAACTATTTTTTTTGTTCTACTTCGCCAATACCTTGCCGTGACAATCAAACGCACAAAACATTTTTGTTGGTCTAGTGACACCACCTTCAATAAGGGCGCCTTGATTTGCCTGTATTGAAAGATTCAATAGGCCTTTCAAACTTGTATGAATATGAGTGCTTCCGGACATATGCAGAATTATTACTAACCAAATCAAGTATGACAACTATCGGCTGCATAGTTCCAAATTATTATCATTATTTAAAAATTGCATTTCAATTGCCCTGCAAGTTCCTAAGTAAGCACAATTTTTAGGAAATTTTCATTCCTATTTCACTTTTTGCACCACTGTGCTGCTTCATCACTCTATAAGTAGCCAATGTATTTCACCAATCGCCACCAAGTCATCGAATTCCCTAGAGAGCTTTGCCATTTTGTCCAACTTATTAGCTAAAAAGTTCGTGTTGAAAGCTCTAAATTTAATAGGCGACTACGCTAGGGAATGGAGAAAAGCTGCAAATCGCAATTGAGTTGTCAGCGTGGTGTGTGCGCGAGTGTGGTGGAAAAAAGGAAAAGCAAGGACTTGCTTGAATTGTGAAATTTATGTTTACTGTTGCATGAGGTCGTCCTTCTATAGACTTGTTATCTATGTGCTGTAATACCGTTAATAGATAGTGGGCATGCATGTGCATGTGAATTTACGATGAAGATAAAAATAATAGAATATTGCCAGTTCACTTTTCCGTTCAATTATGTTTGTTTTATCTTTATTTTTGCATATTAGCAAGTGATATTTTGAACACCTACGTATGTCAATTGTGCGCCCATGGATCAGCAAACTACCAGTCTGGAGTTTAACAATGGGCCCGCGATAATTGTCTTAGCCTAAATGCGTCCAAACAAAATTTTAGAATACACAGTTTTTTCTTGCCGTCAGAAATTGTACATTCAGGTCAAATCCATGCCAAGATTATTTAGAGATGACCTCCACATCAAAGCCTTCCATTGCTCAACTGGTCATCTTTTGCCAACGCGGTTGAAGAAAATTAGACTCGGCAGATGCAAGCAGCTTCTTCGGTGGCCCGCCGTCAACAACCATGAAAATATTCTTTCCACAGATGAGAAAAGTTTCACTGTTGAAGAAGTTTGTAATAAGCAAAGCCACAAAATCTATGCTAAAACTTCTAAAGACGGGGAAAAACGTTGTTTCAAGGGTTCAGCGTAGCCACCATCCAGCCTCCGTAAGGGTTTGGTGGAGAGTATCTTGTAAAAGCGCCACATCTCTTCATTTCTGCGGAGAAGGGATTAAGACCGGTGCAAAAGTGTACCTGTAGGATGTCTTAGAAAGCGCGGTGAAGCAGTTGAGCCGTACTTTTTCATTTACACTTTGTGAGTAAAATTTTATTTAATCATGTAAATAAAACTAACTTCATTAAAAAAGTATTATTATTAAGTGCGCAACTAAGTTCTCGCTTTTTTTTTATGAAAATACAACTTTATTCTGAAAAAAATTTCCACAAGTGAATCATTAAAAGTCTTGCCCATCGCTGGCTACTACTTTTTTCCATCTTTCTGGTAGATCTTGTATACCGTCGCGGTAAAACTGTTCAGCTTTTGAGGCTATCCACTGATCAAGCCATTTTTTGATGTCTTCATTTGAATGGAACTGCTGGTCAGCTAGACCATGTGACATCGATCGGAACAATATCTGGAGAATATGGCAGTGTTTCCAGGTAGGTTTTATCGGGTTTGGCAACGTGAGGCCAAGCGTTGTCATGCTGTAGAATCACTTTTTCTTGCCTCTCCGCGTACTGCGGCCGCTTCTCGCGCAGTGCTTGGCTCAATCGCATCAATTGCAGTCGACATCGATCCCCAGTGATGGTTTCGCTCACTATAAAACGTTACAATGATTCTGGTAGCATTTCAAAACGCTATGGAGGTGAACAAAAAAACCAACCAACAACAACCAACAACGCCAGAAATGGTTCGGAAAGCGAAGGCTCGATTTGGACGAAATCCACGTCGAAGTGGAAGAAAAATGGCCAAAGAACTGAAAATATCGCAAGACAGCACTCGACGCATATTGAAAAATGAGCTCAAGGTCAAGGCATACAAGTTCCAAAAAGCACACGATCTTTCACCCCAGCAAAAAAATGTTCGGTGTGAAAGAGCAAAGGAGTTGTTGCGCTTGCCCGAAAGTGGCGAATTTGCTAACATTGTGTTTTCTGATGAAACAAATTTCCCAATTGAGCAGTTCATAAACACTCAAAACTATCGTGTTTACTTGACCGAACGCTCATACGAGAATTTTAGCCTACGTATGGCCACTCGAAGCAATTTCCCATCGCAGGTAATGGTTTGGGCCGCAGTGACCGCTGATGGACGCTCTCCAATCGTTTTTATCGAGCCTGGTGTCAAAGTCAATGCGACTTATTATCGGGAAAGTGTTTTAGAAGCTGCTTTAGAGCCGTGGACACGCAAACATTTCGGTCGTAGACCATGGACGTTACAACAGGACTCGGAACCGTCTCATAAAGCTCGTGTGCTCACATTCGTGCTAAAGTGAATATGTGCTAGAATTGTAATCATTTTTGAACAATTTTGTCTTTGAAATCAATAAAAACTAATTTCACACTAAAAAGTTATGGTATGTATTTTTATATATTTGGATAGACATATAAATTTGTATGTTCGTTAGACTCTTTGTCTCTCTGTAGTATTGCGATATTTGAGCTGGCTGCAGTACCTAATAGCTGGTTAATGTATGTCCAAGTCGGTTTGAGGATGACCCTTTACAAGAAAATTTTGTTATGTAGCGACAATTGAGATTTTTTTATATATTTATTTTTTTAAAGTAAGTTTTAAACCCAAAGCCTTTCTTTTGGTGAGGATCTCAGCTTTCCAAATGAGTTTTGACTCCACATGGATGCCTAAATACTTAGTTTCTTTGGGTTGTGGGATCTTGATGACATTGAGCTTTACTGAAAGCCAGTGGTCACGATGGGTTGTAAATCCTACTTGAACCGATATAAATTTAAAGATATAGATTTAAAAAAATTATAAAAGATATATAAAAAATATATAAATAAATATAACATCCATTCTATTTGGCCATCAAAATTTCCAGTTTGGATGTCTTCAGGCTGTGAAGTTAGAATGTGTCTGAAAAAATATAAGTAATATATATTTACATGCATCCATGATTAAAATAATGGTGACGGGATATGCGATATTCTGACCTGTTTCGATCCCATATTTATTTTTTTCATCAATATTTTTCAATTTGAAACTTTTAAACTAAATTGAAAACAAACTATCTGGCACGCTGTCTTATACTTCATTAAATTTTAGTGCAGCAAAATGCAAGCTAGAAGTGCGCGAAATCTTTTTAAATTTTGGATAATTTTGTTCCTAATAGTGTTGCGCATTTTTTCCATAAAAAACAGATTTTATAAAAAAAGTCGTGCGTTTGTGACATTTGTATAAAACTGAAAATACTTATGAATAAGAAAGCCCTTCTATCTGAAAATCCAACTCGACGAACATAGTTTTGAAAAAAAAAAGAAAAACACACACAAATCGCTTTCTGTGCTTTCACCACAGCTACTGAGCTTTGGCGGTTCTTGAAAAGCTTTTTGACCCGATTCATTTAAGTTAAGCAAATAACTTTACAGCAGCTATTAACGCTTTTGTGGCCTTTTTTCTTTGCAGGCATTTTTGTTTGGTGGTTTGGTTCTTATTCTTCGGCTATCAGTTTACACTTCTCGTCATATTACGCCCTTCATTGTGTTGTTGACATTGACAGGAAGTTACTAATAAAATTTTATTAATATTCATGTCTATAGAGCAGAGCAGAGCAGTCAATTCGAGGTCAATAGTTGAATGTTTAGTGTTGGGTTAGCTCATAAACTTTTGCCTTACTTTTCTAATCGCATATTTCTCCGTTTTTTTTTTTGGGGTGGTAGCCGGCATTGGCTAATTCGATTGTGTGGATACAACTGTGTTAACGACACAATTTGCTGCGCGTTTTTTATGTTTATTGGCGACATGCGAGCGGCACGTATATAGGTATGTTGCCTATTTGTGTAGGCGCAAGTACAGTTGTGTGCAAAATAACAGAAGCGAGGCGAATAACTGAGTTTTAATTTTTTTGTATTTGCTTTTCGGGAATTTTTTTATTTATATTTTTTTTTGTTTTTTTTTTGTTTTTTTTTTTAAAGAATTTTGTATGTCTTTAATACCGCATTCTACAACAGGAACTATATAACTAAAAGCTCCAAACTTTGCTCAAAATTCACAAAAAAGTAGCAAATTTCAGCAAAATAACACCATTTTTAAGTTTCCATTTAGAGTTTTCAAAAAAATTCCGTTCGAGTATGCAGTTTTATAGCTCATTTAATACTAGTACAAGTACTAAAGTTCCAGTTTCAGGTAGCTGAAAGGCATCGCTAATTTTTTATTTTTGTTTTTGTTTTTTTTGTTGAGATGTTGGGCTTTTCTTTCAGTATAAACTCTCAACTTCGTGGGCAAAAATATTTAATCAATGTGACAATTTTTGGAGTGAAACTTCTTGACGCGCGTCAGAGTATAATTTCAAGGCCGCGACACGAGAGCTAGCGTTACGAAAAACCGTCACGAAATGTATAAGCCTACGGCATACAAGCTATTCTCTTCCTTTCCGCTTTGTGCGGTGCTTCGTAGTCGTTAGTAAAACAGCAGGACCGCCGATAGCTAGACGATCAGCAACATTACCAATCAATCACAATAAAACTACAAATGTAAAACTTACACATTTTCCTGTAGTTTTTGCATGTGCCAGTACCATACACAAATCTCAGGGCGGTACATATTCTGAAATAGTCTAGAAATACGATAAAAAGCAGTCATAATCGCTAGTGTATGCCACACCGTCACATGTTACTTCCATTGATGGATTGTTTATAATTACACGCAACGATGATTTGAGATTCTACCATGGCCGGAGACCATCAACAACAATGACATCATTGCAAGCAGAATTTCGAAGACTATCGCTGAATTGTTTGGAAACTCTTGATCAACAAATGATTCAATTTATACAACCAAGAGAAGGATTGTCGATATGCTCTTTTAATTGTCAAAGTCTACGTGCTCATACACTAACGATTTACCGCTGTACAGTCAACATCAAATGTAGCTATAGCAGAAGATGTTGGTGTTATTTGTATTTCTGTGTGCCGTGCGATAAATGGACGAAACATAGTAATTGTGCGTGTCTACATAACTCCGAATTCACATATCAACGCCAGTATCGCATTTTTACATGGTCTGTTATTAAGATACACTCATGAAGGTGGTAAACTTCTTCCTCAACGCGACGATCTGAAACCTCTCATATTAACTGGAGATTTCAATGTAAATTTTGCATCGGACACTTCCATGAAATTAATTACAAATGATTAATGATCGCTATATTTTAACAATAAAATCAGGAACAACGATAGATGCCGTATTTTCTCGCCATACCGACACAATCGAGTCAAGAACATATACATTAGGGCGGGTCGATTTAAAAATCGCTCACTGCTCTGTAAAAATCGTATTCTAGGGATCAAAATAAGAAACTTTGCCGAAGGAACCATACCTCTAAAACGAATTCTGATGTCCTCCAATTTGGGCCGAACTTTTTAGTTTCTTTTCTCATGTAAAGACCGAAAATGGTGATATTTTGAAATGATTGTATGGGGAAACCTCCAGGGGAGTTCCAGGGGGTGTGCCACTGGCATGGGTGGATCAGCCGTCCAAAGTGAGTGGGGGTCGGTCATACATTTGGACTCGATTGGAGCACTCTAAATGGGTCAAAGTGGGATTTTTCGTTCGACCCAAATTGGGGGACATCAGAATTGGTTTTAGAGGTATGGTTCCTTCGGCAAACTTTCTTATTTTGATCCCTAGAATATGATTTTCACAGAGCAATGGGCGATTTTTTTGCCTCCCCACAAATCGACCCGGCCTAATATACATATACCCTATTCCAGTTACCACAAACCGATTGTATCCACTGCTGCTATTGCACCATCTATACAAAATGTATAGGCGTTAAAACTTAGTAATTCGCCGTGATTCTATTATTTTGCACACTGGTGTACATATACATATTTGTATGTTTTTTTCTTTGTTACACGTGCGAACAAAAATTCTAGTAATAAAAAGGTATATGTTCAATATATAAGGCAACCCAACAACTAAATGGATAAAAATAATTAATACACATATGTAAAAAACCAACAACTGTGCATAGTGAGGCATTAAAGGCAAGCCTTATTAGCAATTTCTTCATTTCAGTAAGGTCTACTTACTACTGTGCGTACCAAAGCTGAATGAGTTTATACGCGAATACATTGCATTTTTCCGCTGTTGGTATCAAACTGCAAATGCAACAGTTTTTTCCTTCGTGCGGCCATCCTTATTGCAACCTCTGAATGCATTTCCGGCAAGAAAAAAGCTTCTAATAAAAATGTCGTGCTGTCCGCAGCCATCATGGAACTGTAGCTTCTTTCACTTGCAGGGCAACATAGACACGCACAATGCAAATTGAAGGGTGAAGGCATAGCGTAGCGTGTCTTGTTCCAAATGTTTACTAAAGATATTGGTCCCTCGCCAAAATATATAAGTTTAAAAGGCAATTAAGTTCCAGAAATTTGCTAATCAAACACCTCCCACTTTATAAATCGATTTCTGTGTTATATATAAAGTGTGGTTAAGTTTTAAGGGCCGGTGTTGGTTTTGAATAAATACAATTTTTTTAGGGCATTAATGTGATTTCTCTTTATTATGATAATATTGGTACGGCTCATTTACGCATGGAATAAAATATTGGCCAAATGGCCGCCGCGGCCTCGACGGC